>JAFBJY010001423.1:0-118333 GCA_016801885.1 Toxotes chatareus
AAAATAGTGTTTCCATGTTGGAAACAGTCTATATTTTGACGCCAGCAACATATTTTAGAAAAACACCGTTCATTTCAGCACTAACTGACTGAAACTTGCTGTTTTAAGCGTTTTCAGCCATTCTCTGTGTGTCTGGGACACAGCGTGTGCCCTGAAAATGCCACACAGTACAAATCACAGAAACATACTTGAAAACTCTGCGAAATGCTTCTTCTAATGTAAATAGTGTTTCCATGTTGAAACAGTCTTATTTTGACGCCAGCAGCACATTTGATACAAAGCTGTCATTTCAGCTCAAAACGGTAAAATTTCACCGTTCCTGGCCATATGAGACTGTTTTTCACAGCGTTTGCCCTGAAAATGCCAGGTAGTACAAATCACAGAAACACACTTGAAAACTCTGCAAAATGCTTCTTCTAATGTAAAATAGTGTTTCCATGCTGGAAACAGTCTTATTTTGACGCCAGCAGCACATTTGATACAAAGCTGTCATTTCAGCTCAAACGGTAAAATTTTCACCGTTCCTGGCCATATGAGACTGTTCAGACACAGCGTGTGCCCTGAAAATGCCACACAGTACAAATCACAGAAACATACTTGAAAACTCTGCAAATGCTTCTTCTAATGTAAAATAGTGTTTCCATGCTGGAAACAGTCTTATTTTGACGCCAGCAACATATTTTAGAAACACTGTTCATTTCAGCACTAACTGACTGAAACTTAAAAGCGTTTTAAGCGTTTCCAGCCATCTCTGTGTGTTTCTGGGAAACACAGCGTGTGCCCTGAAAATGCCACACAGTACAAATCACAGAAACATACTTGAAAAACTCTGCGAAATGCTTCTTCTAATGTAAAATAGTGTTTCCATGCTGGAAACAGTCTTATTTTGACGCCAGCAGCACATTTGATACAAAGCTGTCATTTCAGCTCAAACGGTAAAATTTCACCGTTCCTGGCCATATGAGACTGTTTTTCACAACGTTTGCCCTGAAAGTGCCAGGTAGTACAAATCAAAGAAACACACGGGAAAACTCTGCAAAATGCTTCTTCTAATGTAAAATAGTGTTTCCATGCTGGAAACAGTCTTATTTTGACGCCAGCAGCACATTTGATACAAAGCTGTCATTTCAGCTCAAACGGTAAAATTTCACCGTTCCTGGCCATATGAGACTGTTTTTCACAGCGTTTGCCCTGAAAATGCCAGGTAGTACAGATGAAAGAAACATACTTGAAAACTCTGCAAAATGCTTCTTCTAATGTAAAATAGTGTTTCCATGCTGGAAACAGTCTTATTTTGACGCCAGCAGCACATTTGATACAAAGCTGTTCATTTCAGCTCAAACGACTGAAATTTCACCGTTTCCAGCCATTCTGAGACTCAGACACAGCGTGTGCCCTGAAAATGCCACACAGTACAAATCACAGAAACATACTTGAAAACTCTGCGAAATGCTTCTTCTAATGTAAAATAGTGTTTCCATGCTGGAAACAGTCTTATTTTGACGCCAGCAGCACATTTGATACAAAGCTGTCATTTCAGCTCAAACGGTAAAATTTCACCGTTCCTGGCCATATGAGACTGTTTTTCACAACGTTTGCCCTGAAAGTGCCAGGTACTGCAGATGAAAGAAACACACTTGAAAACTCTGCGAAATGCTTCTTCTAATGTAAAATAGTGTTTCCATGCTGGAAACAGTCTTATTTTGACGCCAGCAGCACATTTGATACAAAGCTGTCATTTCAGCTCAAACGGTAAAATTTCACCGTTCCTGGCCATATGAGACTGTTTTCTCACACACAGCGTGTGCCCTGAAAATGCCACACAGTACAAATCACAGAAACATACTTGAAAACTCTGCGAAATGCTTCTTCTAATATAAAATAGTGTTTCCATGCTGGAAACAGTCTTATTTTGACGCCAGCAACATATTTTAGAAACACCGTTCATTTCAGCACTAACTGACTGAAACTTGCCGTTTTAAGCGTTTCCAGCCATTCTCTGTGTGTTCAGACACAGCGTGTGCCCTGAAAATGCCACACAGTACAAATCACAGAAACATACTTGAAAACTCTGCGAAATGCTTCTTCTAATGTAAAATAGTGTTTCCATGCTGAAACAGTCTTATTTTGACGCCAGCAGCACATTTGATACAAAGCTGTCATTTCAGCTCAAACGGTAAAATTTCACCGTTCCTGGCCATATGCCAGACTGTTTTCACACATGTAAAATGTGCCCTGAAAATGCCCACACAGTACAAATCACAGAAACATACTTGAAAAGTGCCTCTGCAGATGAAAGAAACACACGGGAAAAATCCTGCAAAATGCTTCTTCTAATGTAAAATAGTGTTTCCATGCTGGAAACAGTCTTATTTTGACGCCAGCAGCACATTTGATACAAAGCTGTCATTTCAGCTCAAACGGTAAAATTTCACCGTTCCTGGCCATATGAGACTGTTTTTCACAGCGTGTGCCCTGAAAATGCCAGGTACAGTACAAATCACAGAAACATACTTGAAAACTCTGCGAAATGCTTCTTCTAATGTAAAATAGTGTTTCCATGCTGGAAACAGTCTTATTTTGACGCCAGCAACATATTTTAGAAACACTGTTCATTTCAGCACTAACTGACTGAAACTTGCCGTTTTAAGCGTTTCCAGCCATTCTCTGTGTGTCTGGGACACAGCGTGTGCCCTGAAAATGCCACACAGTACAAATCACAGAAACATACTTGAAAACTCTGCGAAATGCTTCTTCTAATGTAAAATAGTGTTTCCATGCTGGAAACAGTCTTATTTTGACGCCAGCAGCACATTTGATACAAAGCTGTCATTTCAGCTCAAACGACTAAAAATTTCACCGTTCCTGGCCATTTGAGACTGTTTTTCACAAGCGTGTGCCCTGAAAATGCCAGGTACAGTACAAATCACAGAAACATACTTGAAAAAACTCTGCGAAATGCTTCTTCTAATGTAAAATAGTGTTTCCATGCTGGAAACAGTCTTATTTTGACGCCAGCAACATATTTTAGAGACACACCGTTCATTTCAGCACTAACTGACTGAAACTTGCTGTTTTAAGCGTTTCCAGCCATATCTCTGTGTGTCTGGGACACAGCGTGTGCCCTGAAAATGCCACACAGTACAAATCACAGAAACATACTTGAAAACTCTGCGAAATGCTTCTTCTAATGTAAAATAGTGTTTCCATGCTGGAAACAGTCTTATTTTGACGCCAGCACATTTGATACAAAGCTGTCATTTCAGCTCAAACGGTAAAATTTCACCGTTCCTGGCCATATGAGACTGTTTTTCACAACGTGTGCCCTGAAAATGCCAGGTACAGCACAAATCACAGAAACATACTTGAAAACTCTGCGAAATGCTTCTTCTAATGTAAAATAGTGTTTCCATGCTGGAAACAGTCTTATTTTGACGCCAGCAACATATTTGATACACACCGTTCATTTCAGCACTAACGACTGAAATTTGCTGTTTTAAGCCATTTGCCATTCTCTGTGTGTTCAGACACAGCGTGTGCCCTGAAAATGCCACACAGTACAAATCACAGAAACATACTTGAAAAAACTCTGCGAAATGCTTCTTCTAATGTAAAATAGTGTTTCCATGCTGGAAACAGTCTTATTTTGACGCCAGCAGCACATTTGATACAAAGCTGTCATTTCAGCTCAAACGGTAAAATTTCACCGTTCCTGGCCATATGAGACTGTGTTTTTCACAGCGTGTGCCCTGAAAATGCCACACAGTACAAATCACAGAAACATACTTGAAAACTCTGCGAAATGCTTCTTCTAATGTAAAATAGTGTTTCCATGCTGGAAACAGTCTTATTTTGACGCCAGCAGCACATTTGATACAAAGCTCATTTCAGCATTTCAGCTCAAACGGTAAAATTTCACCGTTCCTGGCCATATGAGACTGTTCAGCCACAGCGTGTGCCCTGAAAATGCCACACAGTACAAATCACAGAAACATACTTGAAAACTCTGCGAAATGCTTCTTCTATCGTAAAATAGTGTTTCCATGCTGGAAACAGTCTTATTTTGACGCCAGCAGCACATTTGATACAAAGCGTTCATTTCAGCTCAAACGGTGAAAATTTCACCGTTCCTGGCCATATGAGACTGTTCAGACACAGCGTGTGCCCTGAAAATGCCAGGTACAGTACAAATCACAGAAACATACTTGAAAACTCTGCGAAATGCTTCTTCTAATGTAAAATAGTGTTTCCATGCTGGAAACAGTCTTATTTTGACGCCAGCAGCACATTTGATACAAAGCTGTCATTTCAGCTCAAACGGTAAAATTTCACCGTTCCTGGCCATATGAGACTGTTTTTCACACACGTGTGCCCTGAAAATGCCACACAGTACAAATCACAGAAACATACTTGAAAACTCTGCGAAATGCTTCTTCTAATGTAAAATAGTGTTTCCATGCTGGAAACAGTCTTATTTTGACGCCAGCAACATATTTTAGAAACACCGTTCATTTCAGCACTAACTGACTGAAACTTGCCGTTTTAAGCGTTTCCAGCCATTCTCTGTGTGTTCAGACACAGCGTGTGCCCTGAAAATGCCACACAGTACAAATCACAGAAACATACTTGAAAACTCTGCGAAATGCTTCTTCTAATGTAAAATAGTGTTTCCATGCTGGAAACAGTCTTATTTTGACGCCAGCAGCACATTTGATACAAAGCTGTCATTTCAGCTCAAACGGTAAAATTTCACCGTTCCTGGCCATATGAGACTGTGTTTTTCACAGCGTGTGCCCTGAAAATGCCACACAGTACAAATCACAGAAACATACTTGAAAACTCTGCGAAATGCTTCTTCTAATGTAAAATAGTGTTTCCATGCTGGAAACAGTCTTATTTTGACGCCAGCAACATATTTTAGAAACACCGTTCATTTCAGCACTAACTGACTGAAACTTGCCGCTTTTAAGCGTTTCCAGCCATTCTCTGTGTGTCTCAGACACAGCGTGTGCCCTGAAAATGCCACACAGTACAAATCACAGAAACATACTTGAAAACTCTGCGAAATGCTTCTTCTAATGTAAAATAGTGTTTCCATGCTGGAAACAGTCTTATTTTGACGCCAGCAGCACATTTGATACAAAGCTGTCATTTCAGCTCAAACGGTAAAATTTCACCGTTCCTGGCCATATGAGACTGTTTTTCACAGCGTGTGCCCTGAAAATGCCACACAGTACAAATCACAGAAACATACTTGAAAACTCTGCGAAATGCTTCTTCTAATGTAAAATAGTGTTTCCATGCTGGAAACAGTCTTATTTTGACGCCAGCAACATATTTTAGAAACACCGTTCATTTCAGCACTAACTGACTGAAACTTGCCGTTTTAAGCGTTTCCAGCCATTCTCTGTGTGTTGGGACACAGCGTGTGCCCTGAAAATGCCACACAGTACAAATCACAGAAACATACTTGAAAACTCTGCGAAATGCTTCTTCTAATGTAAAATAGTGTTTCCATGCTGGAAACAGTCTTATTTTGACGCCAGCAGCACATTTGATACAAAGCTGTCATTTCAGCTCAAACGGTAAAATTTCACCGTTCCTGGCCATATGAGACTGTTTTTCACAGCGTGTGCCCTGAAAATGCCACACAGTACAAATCACAGAAACATACTTGAAAACTCTGCGAAATGCTTCTTCTAATGTAAAATAGTGTTTCCATGCTGGAAACAGTCTTATTTTGACGCCAGCAGCACATTTGATACAAAGCTGTCATTTCAGCTCAAACGGTAAAATTTCACCGTTCTGGCCATATGCCATATGAGACTGTTTTTCACAGCGTGTGCCCTGAAAATGCCACACAGTACAAATCACAGAAACATACTTGAAAACTCTGCGAAATGCTTCTTCTAATGTAAAATAGTGTTTCCATGCTGGAAACAGTCTTATTTTGACG
Source organism: Toxotes chatareus (assembly GCA_016801885.1). Lineage (NCBI taxonomy): Eukaryota > Metazoa > Chordata > Actinopteri > Toxotidae > Toxotes > Toxotes chatareus. Next base: position 5,957 of record JAFBJY010001423.1, read on the forward strand.
CCAGCAACATATTTTAGACACACTGTCATTTCAGCACTAACGGTGAAAAAATTTAAGCGTTCCCAGCCATTCTCTGTGTGTTCAGACACAGCGTGTGCCCTGAAAATGCCACACAGTACAAATCACAGAAACATACTTGAAAACTCTGCGAAATGCTTCTTCTAATGTAAAATAGTGTTTCCATGCTGGAAACAGTCTTATTTTGACGCCAGCAGCACATTTGATACAAAGCTGTCATTTCAGCTCAAACGGTAAAATTTCACCGTTCCTGGCCATATGAGACTGTTTTTCACAGCGTGTGCCCTGAAAATGCCACACAGTACAAATCACAGAAACATACTTGAAAACTCTGCGAAATGCTTCTTCTAATGTAAAATAGTGTTTCCATGCTGGAAACAGTCTTATTTTGACGCCAGCAGCACATTTGATACAAAGCTGTCATTTCAGCTCAAACGGTAAAATTTCACCGTTCCTGGCCATATGAGACTGTTTTTCACAGCGTGTGCCCTGAAAATGCCACACAGTACAAATCACAGAAACATACTTGAAAACTCTGCGAAATGCTTCTTCTAATGTAAAATAGTGTTTCCATGCTGGAAACAGTCTTATTTTGACGCCAGCAACATATTTTAGAAACACTGTTCATTTCAGCACTAACTGACTGAAACTTGCCGTTTTAAGCGTTTCCAGCCATTCTCTGTGTGTTCAGACACAGCGTGTGCCCTGAAAATGCCACACAGTACAAATCACAGAAACATACTTGAAAACTCTGCGAAATGCTTCTTCTAATGTAAAATAGTGTTTCCATGCTGGAAACAGTCTTATTTTGACGCCAGCAGCACATTTGATACAAAGCTGTCATTTCAGCTCAAACGGTAAAATTTCACCGTTCCTGGCCATATGAGACTGTTTTTCACAGCGTTTGCCCTGAAAATGCCACACAGTACAAATCACAGAAACATACTTGAAAACTCTGCAAAATGCTTCTTCTAATGTAAAATAGTGTTTCCATGCTGGAAACAGTCTTATTTTGACGCCAGCAACATATTTTAGACACACTGTTCATTTCAGCACTAACTGACTGAAACTTGCCGTTTTAAGCGTTTCCAGCCATTCTCTGTGTGTTCAGACACAGCGTGTGCCCTGAAAATGCCACACAGTACAAATCACAGAAACATACTTGAAAACTCTGCGAAATGCTTCTTCTAATGTAAAATAGTGTTTCCATGCTGGAAACAGTCTTATTTTGACGCCAGCAGCACATTTGATACAAAGCTGTCATTTCAGCTCAAACGGTAAAATTTCACCGTTCCTGGCCATATGAGACTGTTTTTCACAACGTTTGCCCTGAAAGTGCCAGGTACTGCAGATGAAAGAAACACACGGGAAAACTCTGCAAAATGCTTCTTCTAATGTAAAATAGTGTTTCCATGCTGGAAACAGTCTTATTTTGACGCCAGCAGCATATTTGAGAAACACCGTTCATTTCAGCACTAACTGACTGAAACTTGCCGTTTTAAGCCTTCCAGCCATTCTCTGTGTGTTCAGACACAGCGTGTGCCCTGAAAATGCCACACAGTACAAATCACAGAAACATACTTGAAAACTCTGCGAAATGCTTCTTCTAATGTAAAATAGTGTTTCCATGCTGGAAACAGTCTTATTTTGACGCCAGCAGCACATTTGATACAAAGCTGTCATTTCAGCTCAAACGGTAAAATTTCACCGTTCCTGGCCATATGAGACTGTGAAAGACACAGCGTGTGCCCTGAAAATGCCACACAGTACAAATCACAGAAACATACTTGAAAACTCTGCGAAATGCTTCTTCTAATGTAAAATAGTGTTTCCATGCTGGAAACAGTCTTATTTTGACGCCAGCAGCACATTTGATACAAAGCTGTCATTTCAGCTCAAACGGTAAAATTTCACCGTTCCTGGCCATATGAGACTGTTTTTCACAGCGTGTGCCCTGAAAATGCCACACAGTACAAATCACAGAAACATACTTGAAAACTCTGCGAAATGCTTCTTCTAATGTAAAATAGTGTTTCCATGCTGGAAACAGTCTTATTTTGACGCCAGCAACATATTTTAGAAACACTGTTCATTTCAGCACTAACTGACTGAAATTTTGCCGTTTTAAGCGGCCAGCCATGAGACTGTGTGTTCAGACACAGCGTGTGCCCTGAAAATGCCACACAGTACAAATCACAGAAACATACTTGAAAACTCTGCGAAATGCTTCTTCTAATGTAAAATAGTGTTTCCATGCTGGAAACAGTCTTATTTTGACGCCAGCAGCACATTTGATACAAAGCTGTCATTTCAGCTCAAACGGTAAAATTTCACCGTTCCTGGCCATATGAGACTGTTTTTCACAGCGTGTGCCCTGAAAATGCCACACAGTACAAATCACAGAAACATACTTGAAAACTCTGCGAAATGCTTCTTCTAATGTAAAATAGTGTTTCCATGCTGGAAACAGTCTTATTTTGACGCCAGCAACATATTTTAGAAACACCGTTCATTTCAGCACTAACTGACTGAAACTTGCCGTTTTAAGCGTTTCCAGCCATTCTCTGTGTGTTCAGACACAGCGTGTGCCCTGAAAATGCCACACAGTACAAATCACAGAAACATACTTGAAAACTCTGCGAAATGCTTCTTCTAATGTAAAATAGTGTTTCCATGCTGGAAACAGTCTTATTTTGACGCCAGCAGCACATTTGATACAAAGCTGTCATTTCAGCTCAAACGGTAAAATTTCACCGTTCCTGGCCATATGAGACTGTTTTTCACAGCGTGTGCCCTGAAAATGCCACACAGTACAAATCACAGAAACATACTTGAAAACTCTGCAAAATGCTTCTTCTAATGTAAAATAGTGTTTCCATGCTGGAAACAGTCTTATTTTGACGCCAGCAGCACATTTGATACAAAGCTGTCATTTCAGCTCAAACGGTAAAATTTCACCGTTCCTGGCCATATGAGACTGTTTTTCACAGCGTTTGCCCTGAAAATGCCACACAGTACAAATCACAGAAAACATACTTGAAAACTCTGCAAAATGCTTCTTCTAATGTAAAATAGTGTTTCCATGCTGGAAACAGTCTTATTTTGACGCCAGCAACATATTTTAGATACAAAGCTGTCATTTCAGCACTAACTGACTGAAATTTGCCGTTTTCCTGTTTCCAGCCATCTCTGTGTGTTCAGACACAGCGTGTGCCCTGAAAATGCCACACAGTACAAATCACAGAAACATACTTGAAAACTCTGCGAAATGCTTCTTCTAATGTAAAATAGTGTTTCCATGCTGGAAACAGTCTTATTTTGACGCCAGCAGCACATTTGATACAAACCTGTCATTTCAGCTCAAACTGGTAAAATTTCACCGTTCCTGGCCATATGAGACTGTGTTCAGACACAGCGTGTGCCCTGAAAATGCCACACAGTACAAATCACAGAAACATACTTGAAAACTCTGCGAAATGCTTCTTCTAATGTAAAATAGTGTTTCCATGCTGGAAACAGTCTTATTTTGACGCCATCAGCAGCACATTTGATACAAAGCTGTCATTTCAGCTCAAACGGTAAAATTTCACCGTTCCTGGCCATATGAGACTGTTTTTCACAGCGTGTGCCCTGAAAATGCCACACAGTACAAATCACAGAAACATACTTGAAAAACTCTGCAAAATGCTTCTTCTAATGTAAAATAGTGTTTCCATGCTGGAAACAGTCTTATTTTGACGCCAGCAGCACATTTGATACAAAGCTGTCATTTCAGCTCAAACGGTAAAATTTCACCGTTCCTGGCCATCTGAGTGTGTTTTTCACAGCGTGTGCCCTGAAAATGCCACACAGTACAAATCACAGAAACATACTTGAAAACTCTGCGAAATGCTTCTTCTAATGTAAAATAGTGTTTCCATGCTGGAAACAGTCTTATTTTGACGCCAGCAACATATTTTGAGACACACCTGTCATTTCAGCACTAACTGACTGAAACTTGCCGTTTTAAGCGTTTCCAGCCATTCTCTGTGTGTTCAGACACAGCGTGTGCCCTGAAAATGCCACACAGTACAAATCACAGAAACATACTTGAAAAACTCTGCGAAATGCTTCTTCTAATGTAAAATAGTGTTTCCATGCTGGAAACAGTCTTATTTTGACGCCAGCAGCACATTTGATACAAAGCTGTCATTTCAGCTCAAACGGTAAAATTTCACCGTTCCTGGCCATATGAGACTGTTTTTCACAACGTGTGCCCTGAAAATGCACACAGTACAAATCACAGAAACATACTTGAAAACTCTGCAAAATGCTTCTTCTAATGTAAAATAGTGTTTCCATGCTGGAAACAGTCTTATTTTGACGCCAGCAACATATTTTAGACACACCGTTCATTTCAGCACTAACTGACTGAAACTTGCCGTTTTAAGCGTTTCCAGCCATTCTCTGTGTGTTCAGACACAGCGTGTGCCCTGAAAATGCCACACAGTACAAATCACAGAAACATACTTGAAAACTCTGCGAAATGCTTCTTCTAATGTAAAATAGTGTTTCCATGCTGGAAACAGTCTTATTTTGACGCCAGCAGCACATTTGATACAAAGCTGTCATTTCAGCTCAAACGGTAAAATTTCACCGTTCCTGGCCATATGAGACTGTTTTTCACACAGCGTGTGCCCTGAAAATGCCACACAGTACAAATCACAGAAACATACTTGAAAACTCTGCGAAATGCTTCTTCTAATGTAAAATAGTGTTTCCATGCTGGAAACAGTCTTATTTTGACGCCAGCAGCACATTTGATACAAAGCTGTCATTTCAGCTCAAACGGTAAAATTTCACCGTTCCTGGCCATATGAGACTGTTCAGCCACAGCGTGTGCCCTGAAAATGCCACACAGTACAAATCACAGAAACATACTTGAAAACTCTGCGAAATGCTTCTTCTAATGTAAAATAGTGTTTCCATGCTGGAAACAGTCTTATTTTGACGCCAGCAGCACATTTGATACAAAGCTGTCATTTCAGCTCAAACGGTAAAATTTCACCGTTCCTGGCCATATGAGACTGTTTTTTCACAGCGTTTGCCCTGAAAATGCCAGGTAGTACAAATCACAGAAACATACTTGAAAACTCTGCAAAATGCTTCTTCTAATGTAAAATAGTGTTTCCATGCTGGAAACAGTCTTATTTTGACGCCAGCAACATATTTTAGACACACTGTCATTTCAGCACTAACTGACTGAAACTTGCCGTTTTAAGCGTTTCCAGCCATTCTCTGTGTGTTCAGACACAGCGTGTGCCCTGAAAATGCCACACAGTACAAATCACAGAAACATACTTGAAAACTCTGCGAAATGCTTCTTCTAATGTAAAATAGTGTTTCCATGCTGGAAACAGTCTTATTTTGACGCCAGCAGCACATTTGATACAAAGCTGTCATTTCAGCTCAAACGGTAAAATTTCACCGTTCCTGGCCATATGAGACTGTTTTTCACAACGTTTGCCCTGAAAATGCCACACAGTACAAATCACAGAAACATACTTGAAAACTCTGCAAAATGCTTCTTCTAATGTAAAATAGTGTTTCCATGCTGGAAACAGTCTTATTTTGACGCCAGCAGCACATTTGATACAAAGCTGTCATTTCAGCTCAAACGGTAAAATTTCACCGTTCCTGGCCATATGAGACTGTTTTTCACACACGTGTGCCCTGAAAATGCCACACAGTACAAATCACAGAAACATACTTGAAAACTCTGCAAAATGCTTCTTCTAATGTAAAATAGTGTTTCCATGCTGGAAACAGTCTTATTTTGACGCCAGCAACATATTTTAACACACTGTTCATTTCAGCACTAACTGACTGAAACTTGCCGTTTTAAGCGTTTCCAGCCATTCTCTGTGTGACTCAGACACAGCGTGTGCCCTGAAAATGCCACACAGTACAAATCACAGAAACATACTTTGAAAACTCTGCAAAATGCTTCTTCTAATGTAAAATAGTGTTTCCATGCTGGAAACAGTCTTATTTTGACGCCAGCAGCAGCACATTTTTTAGACAAAGCTGTCATTTCAGCTCAAACGGTAAAATTTCACCGTTCCTGGCCATATGAGTGTGTTTTTTCACAACGTTTGCCCTGAAAGTGCCAGGTACTGCAAATGACAGAAACATACTTGAAAACTCTGCAAAATGCTTCTTCTAATGTAAAATAGTGTTTCCATGCTGGAAAAAGTCTAATTTTGACGCCAGCAACATATTTTATGCACAGCATTCATTTCAGCTCAAACATTACAGTTATAAGCGTTTCCAGACAAGATGAGCGACTTTATCACAACGTCTACTGTTAAATGCCAAATACTACACAGAATAGAAACACACTTGAAAACACTGCAAAATACTTCTTCTAAGTTGACAACACTGTTGGAAAAAGTCTTTTTTTTGACGCGAGCAACATATTTCATACACACCTTTCATTTCAGCTCTAGCTTTAGAATTTTACCGCTCCAACCTGTTTCAGATTGTCTTTTTCCCAGCGTTTGCTTGAAAATTTCACATACTTGGGATCACACAAACATACTGGCAAACTCTCCAAAATACTTCTTCCAGTTGACAACACTGTTTCCATGCTGGAAAAAGTCTTATTTTAATGCCAGAAACATATTTTATGCACAGCGTTCATTTCAGCTCAAACATTACAGTTATAAGCGTTTCCAGACAAGATGAGCGACTATATCACAACGTCTTCTGTTAAAATGCCAAATACTACACATAATAGAAACACACTTGAAAACTCCCCAAAATACTTCTTCTAGTTGACAACACTGTTTCCATGCTGGAAAAAATCTTATTTTGACGCGAGCAACATATTTCATACACACCTTTCATTTCAATTCTAGCGTTAGAATTTTACCGCTCCAGCCTGTTTCAGATTGTCTTTTTCCCAGCGTCTGCTTGAAAATTTCACATACTTGGGATCACACAAACATACTGGAAAACTCTGCAAAATACTTCTTCTAGTTGACAACAGTGTTTCTATGCTGGAAAAAGTCTAATTTTAACGCCAGCTGGTAGTTTCACAATCACCTTTCATTTCAGCTCTAACGGTACAGTTATAATATTTTCAGCTTTTTCACAAAGCCATCCCTGAAAATACCAAATTGCAGATGAGGGAAACACAGTGGAAAACTCACTTTCGTTGTCGGCCATGGCTATCAGCTACAGCTTGACTAAAAAAGCTAGGTCAGTAAAGAAAAAAAATTTCAGCTTTAACTGACTTTCAGATTACAGTTATAGCGATTTTCAGTTCAAAGCTTTCCTGAAAATGCCATACTGCAGATCACACAAACACACTGGAAAACTCTGAAGATGCTTCTTCTAATTTAAAATAGTGTTTCCATGATGAAAAAACTCTTATTTTGACACCAGCAGCAAGTTTCACACTCACCTTTCATTTCAGTTCTAACGATCCAGTTGTAGCTTTTAATCCCATCTGAACATCTTTTTCACAAAGCCTTCCTTGAAAATACCACATTGCAGATGAGGGAGACACAGAGGGAAACTCACTTTCGTTGTCGGCTATGGCTACCCGGTACATCTGGACTAATAAAGGGAGGTTAGTGAAAAAAAAAAAAAACAGCACTGCTCATACTTGGCCAGGATTGGTTGGTTACGTTCAAAGGAAGAGCGACCTTAGTTGCCAAGGAAACAAAACAACACTAGCCGCTACACCTGGACTAAAAAAGCGAGGCTAGTGGAAAAAATAAAAACACAGCACTGCTCAGATTTCGCCATGATTGGTTGGTCACGTTCAAAGGAAGCGCGATGTTAGTTGCCCAGAGGAAAAAACTACTTTCATGCATCTGTGCGCACGCATAGAGCTGCAAATTAATAGAATGTGCCCTATAGATCTATTAACGTCATATCCTACACGGTGTAGGATAGGGCGATACACTGTACTTACGTTAATTAATGTAAAAATAATTACAGTAATTTACTGGACACGTTTTACAGTTTTTGCTGTGTATAAATTACAGCAATGTATGTTAATTGTATATTTGTTTACAATATTATCATGTATTCCATTCATATTACATGAGTTCCCTGGCAACTACTGTTGCCAATAAATAGCTGTTACTTATTCATAATTCAGTATCTTACTGTAGAATGGGTTCACAGTTAATTTTTTTCACATTTAGCAAATTAGGCACGCTGTGGCTGCTGATAATCCAAAATATATCAACACTACTTTAGATTATCTTGAGCTGTTAAATAAAAAAGTGATGAAAAAACATTTATTAGGACTCAATACAGTGTTTATTATATTATGCAATTATATTCAATACAGTGTGGTGTGTGATTGCACACCAGATGTGTATGAAATGTATTAAACTTAAGGTAACTTTCCTTTTATTAGCCAATAAGCATGTGCATGGAAAGCATAAACCCAGGACAGACTGCACAAGACCATTGCAGCATAGTCATTCATGGTCAACTCAAATGTGTAGCAACGTCAAACATGTAACTTGTAAAAGCTTATTTTGAAAACAATTTTATTAAAGAAATACCATGTGCCATTTTCCTTGCAACAGAGTCAAAGCCATTCATAGTCCGTTAATCTTTTGAGAAGTGCAGAGACATGAGGGCTGACACTGTTGTTACTCTTCTCGTGCACCTTCCCACTACCTGGACTGATCCACTTGGTCATCTTTGTGCCAGAGGTTGGGTTGATCCTGATGAAGCATCTAAAGTCACAAAATCAGAGAAAAGACATTTAATGAAATACATTGTTTGAAGAGACAGCAGAACCCATCAAGTTTTGGAGAATAGCTTAACATTTTTCCAAATATGCAAAACTTCAAAACAAAAATTTGCATTAATTGCAGATGTTCCATCCATGCAAGCTAAAACAGAAAGAAGCTTTGCAATGCAATACAATGGAAATGCAGGGAATTGAATAAAATTACACCATATGTTATTCATAATGAAAATGTAACTAAATAATAATCCACTGGCATCCCTTTGAAGCACTTACCTTTGATGAATTCAGTGTGCACGAGGCCTCCTCTTGGTACACCAGATTGAAGACACAATAGCATGAGAGAAAACACTGCCATTCCAGCCACAATTTTCTGGTGTGGACCCACAACCACTTGTCCCTCAATGCTACGTGATCCAGCTCATTGGCATGAGAACATCACCTAAACATAAATAAACATTTGCTTTATTATTGTTCTTTTGGCATTTTTAGATATTCTTTCTGTTGCTTTTCCTGTTGCCCTTCCACATGAACATATCCATAGATTAAACTAATTCATATTAATCTCTAGTTTTGCAACAGACTAGAAAATACACTACATAAGACGATGGACTAGTATTTTGCTATCCACTTAGTACAGCAAGAATAGTAAACTTAACTTACATGAGTTACCTGAGGTGCTATATTAGCACAGATGTTGTACTGAATCTCAACTATGTTAAATTTTAAAATCTCACACAAGAAAACATTTTCAGCAATATAAATGTAACAGACAAATTTTTACCTAAAATTGTCTTCACAGATGTGTGGTGATGATCACTGTGCCTTCTGCAGTAACGCCACCGCCCAGGGTTTTCCTCTGCACCTGTAGCAAGGGGACAGTTCAACAGCAAAATATGCATGCTTAATTAGGCTGGTTACTGATGAGGTTGAACAATTTAACTGCTTAGCCAATGTTAATTGTGCCTTTTTTCTATAACATAATCTTACCCAATATCAGATATAACTATCTCTGCCCAGATGGATTCCTCCAAGGTTCCACTCCAGACTGATTCACTTGGTGGAGCTGTAAGAGATGACTGATTGCTTGATTGGACTTCCATGCAATAAGAATAGCTGATATTGGCACATTAATTATATATAACTTCAGTTTCAGATGTCAACAATTTAATTCTTAATCACAATTCAAGTTATGACATCTTTAGTTAAATTTGTACTCAATTCAATTTCTATCTTTTTTTCTCTCGCTTTCACATGCAGATGACTGATGTTTGACAGCAAAACCTTACTTTTTAATAGACACAATTTTGGACTTAAGAGCAGGGATATATCAGATTCTTAGCAACAACCCTCTTCCAGTTCAAATTAAACCCAATAAAAACTCAGAGCCACAGTGGCTGCTGAGCTAATGAGTCAATGTTAAATATTACCCGAGCTCAAGCTCACACAGTGTTTAAAGCGTGTGTGTTACTGTAACTGCAGCATAAACTGCCATGTTGAGCTTGCAAAACAGAGGAAAACCGCCCTGACTTAGTACCTCTGCAATGTCATACTAACGTGTAACATAATGCCATAACGTGTAACTTGACAACTATAAACAATGGGCTTTCGCCCAACAGTTTTCTAACCTGGAGGGTTTTAGATAATGTGCTGGCAATCGCCTGTCCTGAAGGTGACAGGGCTAATGCAGGCAGCTAGCGTTAGCTTAACTTAACCAGTTTTTCGCTAGCTAACGCTTGCAAAAAACAGTGCAGTCTGCGCCCCACAACCCAGATATTCCAGATAAAACGCGACTAAGATAAATAAAATAACGTGAACTACAGTCACTATCAAAATAAAGAATCATCATACTTACCAAAATGCTGGTTTTGCAGCTTCCTCTTCACCGCCTATTGCCTGCTTCTGTCTGTTGGCAACATGCATATTCTTTAAATTAAACGTAAAACCAGTCTGATATACAGACAAATTATATTGTATGAAGTTATCGCTTGAATAACATTTGAATTTTGTAAGCTAATAACGTGTTACTTACACTTTATTGACTTGATGGATCGGGTTCTTCGGGAAATTACAGAAATTTGTTACAGTGAAGGATACAGATCGTGAAGGATTAAAAATGTTGAGGATCTGCCAGAGGAGAGAGATCGATTATCATCTATAATGCACATTCTATTAATTGCAGCTCTATGCCTGCGCACAGATGCATGAGAAGTTTTTTTTTTTTTTTTTTTAAATCTGGGCTTCGCGCATCCTTTGAACGTGACCAACCAATCATGGCATAAGTATGAGAAGTGCTGTTTTTTTTTTTTCACTAACCTCGCTTTTTAGTCCAGGTGTACCAGCTACTTTTGTTTTTTTCTCCAGGCAGCTAACGCCGCTCTTCCTTTGAACGTGACCAACCAATCATAGCTAAGTATGAGCACTGCTTTTTTTTTTTTTTTTTCACTAGCCTCCTTTTTTGTCCAGATGTAGCGGTAGCCATAGCCGACAACGAAAGTGAGTTTTCCTCTGTGTTTCCTTTAACTGCAATGTGGTATTTTCAAGGAAGGCTTGGTGAAAATGATGTCCACATGGGTAGAAAACGCTAGAACGGGATCGTTAGAGCTGCAACGAAAGGTGAGTGTGAAATTTGCTGCTCAGGCCTGGACTGGTAATCTGGCATACCGGCATTTTCCCGTGGGCCGACAGTCCTCGGGCCGATGCTGTTTGTTTGTTTTTTTGTTTTGTTTTTGTTTTTGTTTTTAGACTTAGAGACCGGGTTTAGAGGGTGTGGCAATATATCTTCAATATAGACAGTGGACTAAACCAATCAGGATATAGTAGTTTACGAGAGCTGCCCCACCCCTTTCTCTGCACTGATCCCGCCAGTTTAGTGTTGAGCGTGGAAACATGGAGAAGCGGAAGAAAGGAGGTGCGGAGAGGTTATGGGCTAAAAGATTAAAAATAATCTCGCTATAGAAGCTGCAAAATGTACTAAAATAAAAGACATAATCTCTGGAGGGGCTGCTGTAGCCTCCAGGGAGAGGAGCAGCCAGAGGCTGTTGACAGGGAACCCGAGGGACAGAGTGACCAGGGAAGTGTAGCACAGGCGCAGCGGGTAAGCAGGTAGTAATGTTAAGATAATACCGGGACTTTTAGGTGATGGATAGGCATGAAACTGTTTCACCTTTCGGCGAAATTCGCCGTTCTGAAGCCAAATCAGGTGACCTACGTGAAACGTGTAGAATTACATGAGAATGGAGAGCAATGAATAATGTTCTTATTTCCTGTCGCAGCAGTTGCCTTTAAATTGTGTTTTGTTTTCGTTCCGTGTGTGTGTGTGTGTGTTTTTTTTTACAGTATCAATGCAGTTAGTATAAGATTTTTCAGATTCTTATCAAAAAATAAAATGTAACCTAAAGATACTACATGTTTTGATGGTTTAGATAGTTGCACAGTTTTTCCAGGTAGTTCCAAATGTATTTTTAATTTGTTTCTTTTAGGTTTTCTATTTATCACTTAATAAATTGTAATAATCTGTCCCTCTCTTCCTGTCTAGTCAAGCCAGGCTTTTGAGGTAGCAGTTGAGGAGAGAGAAGAGAGAGTGTTATAATATTTCTGAAATCTATTCCAAATATCTGAAGCTGTCATTTACTGGGGCTCTCTCTCTCCACTTCCAGGTGGACTGTCAGCCAACATGCACCTGACCTTGTGCGCAAGAAGCATTTTAAATAAACCATTGAATGTGTAGTTACTGCGAGTTTGCTGGTGGTTTTGGGAGCTGGGATTTTTCCCTTTAAATGTTGCGACATGGTTTCCTCTGGGCCAAGACGTAACAATAGTAAAATACATTGCTTCGGGGAACGCATACATAAATTAGTCTGTTGTGCACCGCTAATTATGAGGGGCCGGTCTAACCAGGGCCGTTTTTTGTCCCAGTCCAGTCCTGTTGCTGCTGCTGTCAAAATTAGAGTTTTTCAGCATGGAAACAGTATTTTCAATTAGAGGAAGCATTTTGCAGAATTTTCCTGTATGTTTGTGTGATCCCCAGTATGTGAAATATTCAGGGCAGACGCTGCATTTTGCTGAGTTTTCCTGTGTGTTTCTTTCATCTGCAGTACCTGGCACTTTCAGGGCAAACGTTGTGAAAAACAGTCTCGTATGGCCAGGAACGGTCAAATTTTACCGTTTGAGCTGAAATGACAGCTTTGTATCAAATGTGCTGCTGGCGTCAAAATAAGACTTTTTCCAGCATGGAAACACTATTTTACATTAGAAGAAGCATTTCGCAGAGTTTTCCAGTATGTTTCTGTGATTTGTACTGTGTGGCATTTTCAGGGCACACGCTGTCCCAAAACAGTGTTTCCATGCTGAAAAAGTTAAATTTTTGACGTTTCCGCAGCACATTTGATGCAAAATTTCAGCTCAAACGGTAAAATAAGACTTTTTCCTGGCCATATGAGACTGTTTTTCACAACGTTTGCCCTGAAAGTGCCAGTTACTGCAGATGAACAGAAACACACGGGAAAACTCTGCAAAATGCTTCTTCTAATGTAAAATAGTGTTTCCATGCTGGAAACAGTCTTATTTTGACGCCAGCAGCATATTTTAAACATGTTTTATCTGTTCATTTCAGCACTAACTGACTGAAACTTGTCATTTAAGCGTTTCCAGCCATTGACCTGTGCTTCTGGGACACAGCGTGTGCCCTGAAAGCGTTTGCCCTGAAAGTGCCACAGTACAAATCACAGAAACATACTTGAAAACTCTGCGAAATGCTTCTTCTAATGTAAAATAGTGTTTCCATGCTGGAAAAAGTCTTATTTTGACGCCAGCAGCACATTTGATGCAAACCTGTCATTTCAGCTCAAACGGTAAAATTTGACCGTTCCTGGCAATACGAGACTGTTTTTCACAACGTTTGCCCTGAAAGTGCCAGGTACTGCAGATGACAGAAACACACGGGAAAACTCTGCAAAATGCTTCTTCTAATGTAAAATAGTGTTTCCATGCTGGAAAAAGTCTTATTTTGACGCCAGCAGCACATTTTATGCAAACCTGTCATTTCAGCTCAAACGGTAAAATTTGACCGTTTCCTGCCAATATGAGACTGTTTTTCACAACGTTTGCCCTGAAAGTGCCAGGTACTGCAGATGACAGAAACACACGGAAAACTCTGCAAAATGCTTCTTCTAATGTAAAATAGTGTTTCCATGCTGGAAAAAGTCTTATTTTGACGCCAGCAGCACATTTGATGCAAACCTGTCATTTCAGCTCAAACGGTAAAATTTGACCGCTCCTGGCAATATGAGACTGTTTTTCACAACGTTTGCCCTGAAAGTGCCAGGTACTGCAGATGACAGAAACACACGGGAAAACTCTGCAAAATGCTTCTTCTAATGTAAAATAGTGTTTCCATGCTGGAAAAAGTCTTATTTTGACGCCAGCAGCACATTTGATGCAAACCTGTCATTTCAAAGCTCAAACGACTGAAATTGACCGTTTCCTGCCCATATGAGACTGTTTTTCACAACGCGTGTGCCTGAAAGTGCCAGGTACAAGATGACAGAAACACACGGAAAACTCTGCAAAATGCTTCTTCTAATGTAAAATAGTGTTTCCATGCTGGAAAAAGTCTTATTTTTGACGCCAGCAGCACATTTGATGCAAACCTGTCATTTCAGCTCAAACGGTAAAATTTGACCGTTCCTGCCAATATGAGACTGTTTTTTCACAACGTTTGCCCTGAAAGTGCCAGGTACTGCAGATGACAGAAACACGGGAAAACTCTGCAAAATGCTTCTTCTAATGTAAAATAGTGTTTCCATGCTGGAAAAAGTCTTATTTTGACGCCAGCAGCACATTTGATGCAAACCTGTCATTTCAGCTCAAACGGTAAAATTTGACCGTTCCTGGCCATATGAGACTGTTTTTCACAACGTTTGCCCTGAAAGTGCCAGGTACTGCAGATGACAGAAACACACGGAAAACTCTGCAAAATGCTTCTTCTAATGTAAAATAGTGTTTCCATGCTGGAAACAGTCTTATTTTGACGCCAGCAGCATATTTGAGACACACCGTTCATTTCAGCACTAACTGACTAAAAACTTGCGTTTTAACCGTTTCCAGCCATATGTGACTGTTTGGGACACAGCGTGTGCCCTGAAAATGCCAGGTACTACAAATCACAGAAACATACGGGAAAACTCTGCGAAATGCTTCTTCTAATGTAAAATAGTGTTTCCATGCTGGAAAAGTCTTATTTTGACGCCAGCAGCACATTTGATGCAAACCTGTCATTTCAGCTCAAACGGTAAAATTTGACCGTTCCTGCCAATATGAGACTGTTTTTCACAACGTTTGCCCTGAAAGTGCCAGGTACTGCAGATGACAGAAACACACGGGAAAACTCTGCAAAATGCTTCTTCTAATGTAAAATAGTGTTTCCATGCTGGAAAAAGTCTTATTTTGACGCCAGCAGCACATTTGATGAAACACTGTTCATTTCAGCTCAAACGGTGAAATTTGACCGTTTTGCGTTTCCAGACTCTGTGTTTTCAGACACGTTTGCCCTGAAAGTGCCAGGTACTGCAAATGACAGAAACACACTTGAAAACTCTGCAAAATGCTTCTTCTAATGTAAAATAGTGTTTCCATGCTGGAAACAGTCTTATTTTGACGCCAGCAGCACATTTGATGCAAACCTGTCATTTCAGCTCAAACGGTAAAATTTGACCGTTCCTGGCAATATGAGACTGTTTTTCACAACGTTTGCCCTGAAAGTGCCAGGTACTGCAGATGACAGAAACACACGGGAAAACTCTGCAAAATGCTTCTTCTAATGTAAAATAGTGTTTCCATGCTGGAAAAGTCTTATTTTGACGCCAGCAGCACATTTGATAAACCTGTCATTTCAGCTCAAACGGTAAATTTGACCGTTCCTGCCAATATGAGACTGTTTTTCACAACGTTTGCCCTGAAAATGCCAGGTACTACAGATGACAGAAACACACGGGAAAACTCTGCAAAATGCTTCTTCTAATGTAAAATAGTGTTTCCATGCTGGAAAAGTCTTATTTTGACGCCAGCAGCACATTTGATACAAAGCTGTCATTTCAGCTCAAACGGTAAAATTTGACCGTTCCTGCCCATATGAGACTGTTTTTCACAACGTTTGCCCTGAAAGTGCCAGGTACTGCAGATGACAGAAACACACGGGAAAACTCTGCAAAATGCTTCTTCTAATGTAAAATAGTGTTTCCATGCTGGAAACAGTCTTATTTTGACGCCAGCAGCACATTTGATGCAAACCTGTCATTTCAGCTCAAACGGTAAAATTTGTTTTAACCGTTTCCTGCCAATATGAGACTGTTTTTCACACACAGCGTGTGCCCTGAAAATGCCACACAGTACAAATCACAGAAACATACTTGAAAACTCTGCAAAATGCTTCTTCTAATGTAAAATAGTGTTTCCATGCTGGAAAAAGTCTTATTTTGACGCCAGCAGCACATTTGATACAAAGCTGTCATTTCAGCTCAAACGGTAAAATTTCACCGTTCCTGGCCATATGAGAGACTGTTTTTCACAACGTTTGCCCTGAAAGTGCCAGGTACTGCAGATGACAGAAACACACGGGAAAAACTCTGCAAAATGCTTCTTCTAATGTAAAATAGTGTTTCCATGCTGGAAAAGTCTTATTTTGACGCCAGCAGCACATTTGATACAAACCTGTCATTTCAGCTCAAACGGTAAAATTTGACCGTTCCTGGCCATATGAGACTGTTTTTTCACAACGTTTGCCCTGAAATGCCAGGTACAGTGCAGATCACAGAAACATACTTGAAAACTCTGCAAAATGCTTCTTCTAATGTAAAATAGTGTTTCCATGCTGGAAACAGTCTTATTTTGACGCCAGCAGCACATTTGATACAAACCTGTCATTTCAGCTCAAACGGTAAAATTTCACCGTTCCTGGCCATATGAGACTGTTTTTCACAACGTGTGCCCTGAAAATGCCAGGTACTGCAGATCACAGAAACATACTTGAAAACTCTGCAAAATGCTTCTTCTAATGTAAAATAGTGTTTCCATGCTGGAAACAGTCTTATTTTGACGCCAGCAGCACATTTGAAACAAACCTGTCATTTCAGCTCAAACGGTAAAATTTTTAACCGTTTCCAGCCAATATGAGACTCAGACACAGCGTGTGCCCTGAAAATGCCAGGTAGTACAAATCACAGAAACATACTTGAAAACTCTGCAAAATGCTTCTTCTAACTTGAAACAATCTGCGAAATGCTTCTTCTAATGTAAAATAGTGTTTCCATGCTGGAAACAGTCTTATTTTGACGCCAGCAGCACATTTGATACAAAGCTGTCATTTCAGCTCAAACGGTAAAATTTCACCGTTCCTGGCCATATGAGACTGTTTTTCACAACGTTTGCCCTGAAAGTGCCAGGTACTGCAGATGACAGAAACACACGGGAAAACTCTGCAAAATGCTTCTTCTACTGTAAAATAGTGTTTCCATGCTGGAAACAGTCTTATTTTGACGCCAGCAGCACATTTGAGACAAACCTGTCATTTCAGCTCTAACTGACTAAAATTTCACCGTTCCCAGCCATATCTGTGTGTTCAGACACAGCGTGTGCCCTGAAAATGCCACACAGTACAAATCACAGAAACATACTTGAAAACTCTGCGAAATGCTTCTTCTAATGTAAAATAGTGTTTCCATGCTGGAAACAGTCTTATTTTGACGCCAGCAACATATTTTAGACACACCTGTCATTTCAGCACTAACTGACTGAAATTTGCCGTTTTAAGCGTTTCCAGCCATTCTCTGTGTGTTCAGACACAGCGTGTGCCCTGAAAATGCCACACAGTACAAATCACAGAAACATACTTGAAAACTCTGCGAAATGCTTCTTCTAATGTAAAATAGTGTTTCCATGCTGGAAACAGTCTTATTTTGACGCCAGCAGCACATTTGATACAAAGCTGTCATTTCAGCTCAAACGGTAAAATTTCACCGTTCCTGGCCATATGAGACTGTTTTTCACAACGTTTGCCCTGAAAATGCCAGGTACACAGTACAAATCACAGAAACATACTTGAAAAACTCTGCAAAATGCTTCTTCTAATGTAAAATAGTGTTTCCATGCTGGAAACAGTCTTATTTTGACGCCAGCAACATATTTTAGAAACACCGCTTCATTTCAGCACTAACTGACTGAAATTTGCCGTTTTAAGCGTTTCCAGCCATTCTCTGTGTGTTCAGACACAGCGTGTGCCCTGAAAATGCCACACAGTACAAATCACAGAAACATACTTGAAAACTCTGCGAAATGCTTCTTCTAATGTAAAATAGTGTTTCCATGCTGGAAACAGTCTTATTTTGACGCCAGCAGCACATTTGATACAAAGCTGTCATTTCAGCTCAAACGGTAAAATTTCACCGTTCCTGGCCATATGAGACTGTTTTTCACAGCGTGTGCCCTGAAAATGCCACACAGTACAAATCACAGAAACATACTTGAAAACTCTGCGAAATGCTTCTTCTAATGTAAAATAGTGTTTCCATGCTGGAAACAGTCTTATTTTGACGCCAGCAACATATTTAGAAACACTGTTCATTTCAGCACTAACTGACTGAAACTTGCCGTTTTCACCGTTTCCAGCTGGCTCTGTGTGTTCAGACACAGCGTGTGCCCTGAAAATGCCACACAGTACAAATCACAGAAACATACTTGAAAACTCTGCGAAATGCTTCTTCTAATGTAAAATAGTGTTTCCATGCTGGAAACAGTCTTATTTTGACGCCAGCAGCACATTTTTAGACAAAGCTGTCATTTCAGCTCAAACTGGTAAAATTTCACCGTTCCTGGCCATATGAGACTGTTTTTCACAACGCGTGTGCCCTGAAAATGCCACACAGTACAAATCACAGAAACATACTTTGAAAAAACTCTGCGAAATGCTTCTTCTAATGTAAAATAGTGTTTCCATGCTGGAAACAGTCTTATTTTGACGCCAGCAGCACATTTGATACAAAGCTGTCATTTCAGCTCAAACGGTAAAATTTCACCGTTCCTGGCCATATGAGACTGTTTTTCACAGCGTTTGCCCTGAAAATGCCACACAGTACAAATCACAGAAACATACTTGAAAACTCTGCAAAATGCTTCTTCTAATGTAAAATAGTGTTTCCATGCTGGAAACAGTCTTATTTTGACGCCAGCAACATATTTTAGACACACCGTTCATTTCAGCACTAACTGACTGAAAATTTTAAGCGTTTCCAGCCATTCTCTGTGTGTCTCAGACACAGCGTGTGCCCTGAAAATGCCACACAGTACAAATCACAGAAACATACTTGAAAACTCTGCGAAATGCTTCTTCTAATGTAAAATAGTGTTTCCATGCTGGAAACAGTCTTATTTTGACGCCAGCAGCACATTTGATACAAAGCTGTCATTTCAGCTCAAACGGTAAAATTTCACCGTTCCTGGCCATATGAGACTGTTTTTCACAGCGTGTGCCCTGAAAATGCCACACAGTACAAATCACAGAAACATACTTGAAAACTCTGCGAAATGCTTCTTCTAATGTAAAATAGTGTTTCCATGCTGGAAACAGTCTTATTTTGACGCCAGCAGCACATTTGATACAAAGCTGTCATTTCAGCTCAAACGGTAAAATTTCACCGTTCCTGGCCATATGAGACTGTTTTCAGACACAGCGTGTGCCCTGAAAATGCCACACAGTACAAATCACAGAAACATACTTGAAAACTCTGCAAAATGCTTCTTCTAATGTAAAATAGTGTTTCCATGCTGGAAACAGTCTTATTTTGACGCCAGCAACATATTTTAGACACACCTGTCATTTCAGCACTAACTGACTGAAACTTTGCTGTTTTAAGCGTTTCCAGCCATTCTCTGTGTGTTCAGACACAGCGTGTGCCCTGAAAATGCCACACAGTACAAATCACAGAAACATACTTGAAAACTCTGCGAAATGCTTCTTCTAATGTAAAATAGTGTTTCCATGCTGGAAACAGTCTTATTTTGACGCCAGCAGCACATTTGATACAAAGCTGTCATTTCAGCTCAAACGGTAAAATTTCACCGTTCCTGGCCATATGAGACTGTTTTTCACACAGCGTGTGCCCTGAAAATGCCACACAGTACAAATCACAGAAACATACTTGAAAACTCTGCGAAATGCTTCTTCTAATGTAAAATAGTGTTTCCATGCTGGAAACAGTCTTATTTTGACGCCAGCAGCACATTTGATACAAAGCTGTCATTTCAGCTCAAACGGTAAAATTTCACCGTTCCTGGCCATATGAGACTGTTTTCACACAGCGTGCCCTGAAAAATGCCACACAGTACAAATCACAGAAACATACTTGAAAACTCTGCAAAATGCTTCTTCTAATGTAAAATAGTGTTTCCATGCTGGAAACAGTCTTATTTTGACGCCAGCAACATATTTTATACAACACCGTTCATTTCAGCACTAACTGACTGAAAATTTGCCGTTTTAAGCGTTTCCAGCCATTCTCTGTGTGTTCAGACACAGCGTGTGCCCTGAAAATGCCACACAGTACAAATCACAGAAACATACTTGAAAACTCTGCGAAATGCTTCTTCTAATGTAAAATAGTGTTTCCATGCTGGAAACAGTCTTATTTTTTTGACGCCAGCAGCACATTTGATACAAAGCTGTCATTTCAGCTCAAACGGTAAAATTTCACCGTTCCTGGCCATATGAGACTGTTTTTCACAACGTGTGCCCTGAAAATGCCCACACAGTACAAATCACAGAAACATACTTGAAAACTCTGCAAAATGCTTCTTCTAATGTAAAATAGTGTTTCCATGCTGGAAACAGTCTTATTTTGACGCCAGCAGCATATTTGAGACAAAGCTGTCATTTCAGCTCAAACTGGTAAAATTTCACCGTTCCCAGCCATATCTGTGTGTTCAGACACAGCGTGTGCCCTGAAAATGCCACACAGTACAAATCACAGAAACATACTTGAAAACTCTGCGAAATGCTTCTTCTAATGTAAAATAGTGTTTCCATGCTGGAAACAGTCTTATTTTGACGCCAGCAGCACATTTGATACAAAGCTGTCATTTCAGCTCAAACGGTAAAATTTCACCGTTCCTGGCCATATGAGACTGTTTTTCACAGCGTTTGCCCTGAAAATGCCAGCCACTGCACAAATCACAGAAACATACTTGAAAACTCTGCAAAATGCTTCTTCTAATGTAAAATAGTGTTTCCATGCTGGAAACAGTCTTATTTTGACGCCAGCAACATATTTTAGATACACCGTTCATTTCAGCACTAACTGACTGAAACTTGCCGTTTAAGCGTTTCCAGCCATTCTCTGTGTGTTCAGACACAGCGTGTGCCCTGAAAATGCCACACAGTACAAATCACAGAAACATACTTGAAAACTCTGCGAAATGCTTCTTCTAATGTAAAATAGTGTTTCCATGCTGGAAACAGTCTTATTTTGACGCCAGCAGCACATTTGATACAAAGCTGTCATTTCAGCTCAAACGGTAAAATTTCACCGTTCCTGGCCATATGAGACTGTTTTTCACAGCGTGTGCCCTGAAAATGCCACACAGTACAAATCACAGAAACATACTTGAAAACTCTGCAAAATGCTTCTTCTAATGTAAAATAGTGTTTCCATGCTGGAAACAGTCTTATTTTGACGCCAGCAGCACATTTGATACAAAGCTGTCATTTCAGCTCAAACGGTAAAATTTCACCGTTCCTGGCCATATGAGACTGTTTTTCACAGCGTGTGCCCTGAAAATGCCACACAGTACAAATCACAGAAACATACTTTGAAAACTCTGCAAAATGCTTCTTCTAATGTAAAATAGTGTTTCCATGCTGGAAACAGTCTTATTTTGACGCCAGCAACATATTTTAGACACACCTGTTCATTTCAGCACTAACTGACTGAAACTTGCCGCTTTCAGCGTTTCCAGCCATTCTCTGTGTGTGTTGGGACACAGCGTGTGCCCTGAAAATGCCACACAGTGCAAATCACAGAAACATACTTGAAAACTCTGCAAAATACTTCTTCTAGTTGAAAACACTGTTTCCATGTTGAAAAAGTCTTATTTTGACGCCAGCAACATATTTTAGACACACTGCTCATTTCAGCTCTAACAGTACAGTTTTAGCGCTTCCAAACCATATGAGAGTATTTTTCACAACGTTTGCCCTGAAAGTGCCAGGTACTGCAGATGACAGAAACACACGAGAAAACTCTGCAAAATGCTTCTTCTAATGTAAAATAGTTTTTCCATGCTGGAAAAAGTCTAATTTTGACGCCAGCAACATATTTTATGCACAGCATTCATTTCAGCTCAAACATTACAGTTATAAGCGTTTCCAGACAAGATGAGCGATTTTATCACAACGTCTACTGTTAAATGCCAAATACTACACAGAATAGAAACACACTTGACAACACTGCAAAATACTTCTTCTAAGTTGACAACACTGTTGGAAAAAGTCTTATTTTGACGCGAGCAACATATTTCATACACACCTTTCATTTCAGCTCTAGCTTTAGAATTTTACCGCTCCAACCTGTTTCAGATTGTCTTTTTCCCAGCGTTTGCTTGAAAATTTCACATACTTGGGATCACACAAACATACTGGCAAACTCTCCAAAATACTTCTTCCAGTTGACAACACTGTTTCCATGCTGGAAAAAGTCTTATTTTAATGCCAGAAACATATTTTATGCACAGCGTTCATTTCAGCTCAAACATTACAGTTATAAGCGTTTCCAGACAAGATGAGCGACTATATCACAACGTCTTCTGTTAAAATGCCAAATACTACACATAATAGAAACACACTTGAAAACTCCCCAAAATACTTCTTCTAGTTGACAACACTGTTTCCATGCTGGAAAAAATCTTATTTTGACGCGAGCAACATATTTCATACACACCTTTCATTTCAATTCTAGCGTTAGAATTTTTACTGCTCCAGCCTGTTTCAGATTGTCTTTTTCCCAGCGTCTGCTTGAAAATTTCACATACTTGGGATCACACAAACATACTGGAAAACTCTGCAAAATACTTCTTCTAGTTGACAACAGTGTTTCTATGCTGGAAAAAGTCTAATTTTAACGCCAGCTGGTAGTTTCACAATCACCTTTCATTTCAGCTCTAACGGTACAGTTATAATATTTTCAGCTTTCTTTTTCACAAAGCCATCCCTGAAAATACCAAATTGCAGATGAGGGAAACACAGTGGAAAACTCACTTTCGTTGTCGGCCATGGCTATCAGCTACAGCGTGACTAAAAAAGCTAGGTCAGTAAAAAAAAAAAATTCAGCTTTAACTGACTTTCAGATTACAGTTATAGCGATTTTCAGTTCAAAGCTTTCCCTGAAAATGCCATACTGCAGATCACACAAACACACTGGAAAACTCTGAAGATGCTTCTTCTAATTTAAAATAGTGTTTCCATGATGAAAAAACTCTTATTTTGACACCAGCAGCAAGTTTCACACTCACCTTTCATTTCAGTTCTAACGATCCAGTTGTAGCTTTTAATCCCATCTGAACATCTTTTTCACAAAGCCTTCCTTGAAAATACCACATTGCAGATGAGGGAGACACAGAGGAAACTCACTTTCGTTGTCGGCTATGGCTACCCGGTACATCTGGACTAATAAAGGAGGTTAGTGAAAAAAAAAAACAGCACTGCTCATACTTGGCCAGGATTGGTTGGTTACGTTCAAAGGAAGAGCGACCTTAGTTGCCAAGGAAACAAAACAACACTAGCCGCTACACCTGGACTAAAAAAGCGAGGCTAGTGGAAAAATAAAACACAGCACTGCTCAGATTTCGCCATGATTGGTTGGTCACGTTCAAAGGAAGCGCGATGTTAGTTGCCCAGAGGAAAAACTACTTTCATGCATCTGTGCGCACGCATAGAGCTGCAAATTAATAGAATGTGCCCTATAGATCTATTAACGTCATATCCTACACGGTGTAGGATAGGCTTATACACTGTACTTACGTTAATTAATGTAAAATAATTACAGTAATTTACTGGACACGTTTTACAGTTTTTGCTGTGTATAAATTACAGCAATGTATGTTAATTGTATATTTGTTTACAATATTATCATGTATTCCATTCATATTACATGAGTTCCCTGGCAACTACTGTTGCCAATAAATAGCTGTTACTTATTCATAATTCAGTATCTTACTGTAGAATGGGTTCACAGTTAATTTTTTTCACATTTAGCAAATTAGGCACGCTGTGGCTGCTGATAATCCAAAATATATCAACACTACTTTAGATTATCTTGAGCTGTTAAATAAAAAAGTGATGAAAAACATTTATTAGGACTCAATACAGTGTTTATTATATTATGCAATTATATTCAATACAGTGTGGTGTGTGATTGCACACCAGATGTGTATGAAATGTATTAAACTTAAGGTAACTTTCCTTTTATTAGCCAATAAGCATGTGCATGGAAAGCATAAACCCAGGACAGACTGCACAAGACCATTGCAGCATAGTCATTCATGGTCAACTCAAATGTGTAGCAACGTCAAACATGTAACTTGTAAAAAGCTTATTTTGAAAACAATTTTATTAAAGAAATACCATGTGCCATTTTCCTTGCAACAGAGTCAAAGCCATTCATAGTCCGTTAATCTTTTGAGAAGTGCAGAGACATGAGGGCTGACACTGTTGTTACTCTTCTCGTGCACCTTCCCACTACCTGGACTGATCCACTTGGTCATCTTTGTGCCAGAGGTTGGGTTGATCCTGATGAAGCATCTAAAGTCACAAAATCAGAGAAAAGACATTTAATGAAATACATTGTTTGAAGAGACAGCAGAACCCATCAAGTTTTGGAGAATAGCTTAACATTTTTCCAAATATGCAAAACTTCAAAACAAAAATTTGCATTAATTGCAGATGTTCCATCCATGCAAGCTAAAACAGAAAGAAGCTTTGCAATGCAATACAATGGAAATGCAGGGAATTGAATAAAATTACACCATATGTTATTCATAATGAAAATGTAACTAAATAATAATCCACTGGCATCCCTTTGAAGCACTTACCTTTGATGAATTCAAGTGTGCACGAGGCCTCCTCTTGGTACACCAGATTGAAGACACAATAGCATGAGAAAAACACTGCCATTCCAGCCACAATTTTCTGGTGTGGACCCACAACCACTTGTCCCTCAATGCTACGCATCCAGCTCATTGGCATGAGAACATCACCTAAACATAAATAAACATTTGCTTTATTATTGTTCTTTTGGCATTTTTAGATATTCTTTCTGTTGCTTTTCCTGTTGCCCTTCCACATGAACATATCCATAGATTAAACTAATTCATATTAATCTCTAGTTTTGCAACAGACTAGAAAATACACTACATAAGACGATGGACTAGTATTTTGCTATCCACTTAGTACAGCAAGAATAGTAAACTTAACTTACATGAGTTACCTGAGGTGCTATATTAGCACAGATGTTGTACTGAATCTCAACTATGTTAAATTTTAAAATCTCACACAAGAAAACATTTTCAGCAATATAAATGTAACAGACAAATTTTTACCTAAAATTGTCTTCACAGATGTGTGGTGATGATCACTGTGCCTTCTGCAGTAACGCCACCGCCCAGGGTTTTCCTCTGCACCTGTAGCAAGGGGACAGTTCAACAGCAAAATATGCATGCTTAATTAGGCTGGTTACTGATGAGGTTGAACAATTTAACTGCTTAGCCAATGTTAATTGTGCTTTTTTCTATAACATAATCTTACCCAATATCAGATATAACTATCTCTGCCCAGATGGATTCCTCCAAGGTTCCACTCCAGACTGATTCACTTGGTGGAGCTGTAAGAGATGACTGATTGCTTGATTGGACTTCCATGCAATAAGAATAGCTGATATTGGCACATTAATTATATATAACTTCAGTTTCAGATGTCAACAATTTCATTCTTAATCACAATTCAAGTTATGACATCTTTAGTTAAATTTGTACTCAATTCAATTTCTATCTTTTTTCTCTCTCGCTTTCACATGCAGATGACTGATGTTTGACAGCAAAACCTTACTTTTTAATAGACACAATTTTGGACTTAAGAGCAGGGATATATCAGATTCTTAGCAACAACCCTCTTCCAGTTCAAATTAAACCCAATAAAAACTCAGAGCCACAGTGGCTGCTGAGCTAATGAGTCAATGTTAAATATTACCCGAGCTCAAGCTCACACAGTGTTTAAAGCGTGTGTTACTGTAACTGCAGCATAAACTGCCATGTTGAGCTTGCAAAACAGAGGAAAACCGCCCTGACTTAGTACCTCTGCAATGTCATACTAACGTAACATAATGCCATAACGTGTAACTTGACAACTATAAACAATGGGCTTTCGCCCAACAGTTTTCTAACCTGGAGGGTTTTAGATAATGTGCTGGCAATCGCTTCTGTCCTGAAGGTGACAGGGCTAATGCAGGCAGCTAGCGTTAGCTTAACTTAACCAGTTTTTCGCTAGCTAACGCTTGCAAAAAACAGTGCAGTCTGCGCCCCACAACCCGTATATTCCGTATAAAACGCGACTAAGATAAATAAAATAACGTGAACTACAGTCACTATCAAAAATAAAGAATCATCATACTTACCAAAATGCTGGTTTTGCAGCTTCCTCTTCACCGCCTATTGCCTGCTTCTGTCTGTTGGCAACATGCATATTCTTTAAATTAAACGTAAAACCAGTCTGATATACAGACAAATTATATTGTATGAAGTTATCGCTTGAATAACATTTGAATTTTGTAAGCTAATAACGTGTTACTTACACTTTATTGACTTGATGGATCGGGTTCTTCGGGAAATTACAGAAATTTGTTACAGTGAAGGATACAGATCGTGAAGGATTAAAAATGTTGAGGATCTGCCAGAGGAGAGAGATCGATTATCATCTATAATGCACATTCTATTAATTGCAGCTCTATGCCTGCGCACAGATGCATGAGAAGTTTTTTTTTTTTTTTTTTTAAATCTGGGCTTCGCGCATCCTTTGAACGTGACCAACCAATCATGGTATAAGTATGAGAAGTGCTTTTTTTTTTCACTAACCTCGCTTTTTTAGTCCAGGTGTACCAGCTACTTTTGTTTTTTTTCTCCAGGCAGCTAACGCCGCTCTTCCTTTGAACGTGACCAACCAATCATAGCGAAGTATGAGCACTGCTTTTCTTTTTTTTTTTCACTAGCCTCCTTTTTTTGTCCAGATGTAGCGGTAGCCATAGCCGACAACGAAAGTGAGTTTTCCTCTGTGTTTCCTTTTAACTGCAATGTGGTATTTTCAAGGAAGGCTTGGTGAAAATGATGTCCACATGGGTAGAAAACGCTAGAACGGGATCGTTAGAGCTGCAACGAAAGGTGAGTGTGAAATTTGCTGCTCAGGCCTGGACTGGTAATCTGGCATACCGGCATTTTCCCGTGGGCCGACAGTCCTCGGGCCGATGCTGTTTGTTTGTTTTTTTGTTTTGTTTTTGTTTTTGTTTTTAGACTTAGAGACCGGGTTTAGAGGGTGTGGCAATATATCTTCAATATAGACAGTGGACTAAACCAATCAGGATATAGTAGTTTACGAGAGCTGCCCCACCCCTTTCTCTGCACTGATCCCGCCAGTTTAGTGTTGAGCGTGGAAACATGGAGAAGCGGAAGAAAGGAGGTGCGGAGAGGTTATGGCTAAAAGATTAAAAATAATCTCGCTATAGAAGCTGCAAAATGTACTAAAATAAAAGACATAATCTCTGGAGGGGCTGCTGTAGCCTCCAGGGAGAGGAGCAGCCAGAGGCTGTTGACAGGGAACCCGAGGGACAGAGTGACCAGGGAAGTGTAGCACAGGCGCAGCGGGTAAGCAGGTAGTAATGTTAAGATAATACCGGGACTTTTAGGTGATGGACAGGCATGAAACTCGTTTCACCTTTTCGCGAAATTCGCCGTTCTGAAGCCAAATCAGGTGACCTACGTGAAACGTGTAGAATTACATGAGAATGGAGAGCAATGAATAATGTTCTTATTTCCTGTCGCAGCAGTTGCCTTAAATTGTGTTTTGTTTTCGTTCCGTGTGTGTGTGTGTTTTTTTTACAGTATCAATGCAGTTAGTATAAGATTTTTCAGATTCTTATCAAAAAATAAAATGTAACCTAAAGATACTACATGTTTTGATGGTTTAGATAGTTGCACAGTTTTTCCAGGTAGTTCCAAATGTATTTTTAATTTGTTTCTTTTAGGTTTTCTATTTATCACTTAATAAATTGTAATAATCTGTCCTCTCTTCCTGTCTAGTCAAGCCAGGCTTTTGAGGTAGCAGTTGAGGAGAGAGAAGAGAGAGTGTTATAATATTTCTGAAATCTATTCCAAATATCTGAAGCTGTCATTTACTGGGGCTCTCTCTCTCCACTTCCAGGTGGACTGTCAGCCAACATGCACCTGACCTTGTGCGCAAGAAGCATTTTAAATAAACCATTGAATGTGTAGTTACTGCGAGTTTGCTGGTGGTTTTGGGAGCTGGGATTTTTCCTTTAAATGTTGCGACATGGTTTCCTCTGGGCCAAGACGTAACAATAGTAAAATACATTGCTTCGGGGAACGCATACATAAATTAGTCTGTTGTGCACCGCTAATTATGAGGGGCCGGTCTAACCAGGGCCGTTTTTTGTCCCAGTCCAGTCCTGTTGCTGCTGCTGTCAAAATTAGAGTTTTTCAGCATGGAAACAGTATTTTCAATTAGAGGAAGCATTTTGCAGAATTTTCCCGTATGTTTGTGTGATCCCCAGTATGTGAAATATTCAGGGCAGACGCTGCATTTCGCAGAGTTTTCCTGTGTGTTTTTTTCATCTGCAGTACCTGGCACTTTCAGGGCAAACGTTGTGAAAAACAGTCTGTATGGCCAGGAACGGTCAATTTTTTTACCGTTTGAGCTGAAATGACAGCTTTGTATCAAATGTGCTGCTGGCGTCAAAATAAGACTTTTTCCAGCATGGAAACACTATTTTACATTAGAAGAAGCATTTCGCAGAGTTTTCAAGTATGTTTCTTTGATTTGTACTGTGTGGCATTTTCAGGGCACACGCTGTGTCCCAGACACACAGAGAATTTCTGTAAACACTTAAAACGGCAAGTTTCAGTCAGTTAGTGCTGAAATGAACGGTGTGTCTAAAATATGCTGCTGGCGTCAAAATAAGACTTTTTCCAGCATGGAAAAAGTGTTGTCAACTAGAAGAAGTATTTTGCAGAGTTTTCCAGTGTGTTTCTGTGATTTGTAGGATGTGGCATTTTCAGGGCACATGCTGGTAAAAACACCACCTGAACTAGCTGGAACGCTAAATTTCAGCTCAAACGGTAAAATTTGACCGCTCCTGGCCATATGAGACTGGTAAAAACACCACCTGAACTAGCTGGAACGCTAAATTTCAGCTCAAACGGTAAAATTTTTTCATATGAGACTGTTTTTTAACGTTTGCCCTGAAAGTGCCAGTTACTGCAGATGAAAGAAACACACGGAAAACTCTGCAAAATGCTTCTTCTAATGTAAAATAGTGTTTCCATGCTGGAAACAGTCTTATTTTGACGCCAGCAGCATATTTTAGACACACCGTTCATTTCAGCACTAACTGACTGAAACTTGCTAAAATTTTAAGCACTTCCAGCCATTCCTGCTGCTTTGGGACACAGCGTGCCCTGAAAATGCCACACAGTACAAATCACAGAAACATACTTGAAAACTCTGCAAAATGCTTCTTCTAATGTAAAATAGTGTTTCCATGCTGGAAAAAGTCTTATTTGACGCCGCAGCACATTTGATGCAAACCTGTCATTTCAGCTCAAACGGTAAAATTTGACCGCTCCTGCCAATATGAGACTGTTTTTCACAACGTTTGCCCTGAAAGTGCCAGGTACTGCAGATGACAGAAACACACGGGAAAACTCTGCAAAATGCTTCTTCTAATGTAAAATAGTGTTTCCATGCTGGAAAAAGTCTTATTTTGACGCCAGCAGCACATTTGATGCAAACCTGTCATTTCAGCTCAAACGGTAAAATTTGACCGCTCCTGCCAATACGAGACTGTTTTTCACAACGTTTGCCCTGAAAGTGCCAGGTACTGCAGATGACAGAAACACACGGGAAAACTCTGCAAAATGCTTCTTCTAATGTAAAATAGTGTTTCCATGCTTCTAATGTAAAATAGTGTTTCCATGCTGGAAAAAGTCTATATTTTGACGCGGCAGCACATTTGATGCAAACCTGTCATTTCAGCTCAAACGGTAAAATTTGACCGTTCCTGCCAATACGAGACTGTTTTTCACAACGTTTGCCCTGAAAGTGCCAGGTACTGCAGATGACAGAAACACACGGAAAAAAATGCTTCTGCAAAATGCTTCTTCTAATGTAAAATAGTGTTTCCATGCTGTAAAAAAAGTCTTGGAAAAATTTCTACGCCGGCAGCACATTTGATGCAAACCTGTCATTTCAGCTCAAACGGTAAAATTTTGACCGCTCCTGCCAATACGAGACTGTTTTTCACAACGTTTGCCCTGAAAGTGCCAGGTACTGCAGATGACAGAAACACACGGAAAACTCTGCAAAATGCTTCTTCTAATGTAAAATAGTGTTTCCATGCTGGAAAAAGTCTTATTTTGACGCCAGCAGCACATTTGATGCAAACCTGTCATTTC
This sequence comes from Toxotes chatareus, assembly GCA_016801885.1. Classification (NCBI taxonomy): domain Eukaryota; kingdom Metazoa; phylum Chordata; class Actinopteri; family Toxotidae; genus Toxotes; species Toxotes chatareus. The sequence goes on from JAFBJY010001423.1 coordinate 36,510, forward strand.
AGCTCAAACGGTAAAATTTGACCGCTCCTGCCAATACGAGACTGTTTTTCACAACGTTTGCCCTGAAAGTGCCAGGTACTGCAGATGACAGAAACACACGGGAAAACTCTGCAAAATGCTTCTTCTAATGTAAAATAGTGTTTCCATGCTGGAAAAAGTCTTATTTCTACGCCGCAGCACATTTGATGCAAACCTGTCATTTCAGCTCAAACGGTAAAATTTGACCGCTCCTGCCAATACGAGACTGTTTTTCACAACGTTTGCCCTGAAAGTGCCAGGTACTGCAGATGACAGAAACACACGGAAAAAACTCTGCAAAATGCTTCTTCTAATGTAAAATAGTGTTTCCATGCTGGAAAAAGTCTTATTTCTACGCCGCAGCACATTTGATGCAAACTGTCATTTGTCATTTCAGCTCAAACGGTAAAATTTGACTCTGCCGTTCCTGCCAATATGAGACTGTTTTTCACAACGTTTGCCCTGAAAGTGCCAGGTACTGCAGATGACAGAAACACACGGGAAAACTCTGCAAAATGCTTCTTCTAATGTAAAATAGTGTTTCCATGCTGGAAAAAGTCTTATTTGACGCCGGCAGCACATTTGATGCAAACCTGTCATTTCAGCTCAAACGGTAAAATTTGACCGCTCCTGCCAATACGAGACTGTTTTTCACAACGTTTGCCCTGAAAGTGCCAGGTACTGCAGATGACAGAAACACACGGGAAAACTCTGCAAAATGCTTCTTCTAATGTAAAATAGTGTTTCCATGCTGGAAAAAGTCTTATTTGACGCCGGCAGCACATTTGATGCAAACCTGTCATTTCAGCTCAAACGGTAAAATTTGACCGTTCCTGCCAATACGAGACTGTTTTTCACAACGTTTGCCCTGAAAGTGCCAGGTACTGCAGATGACAGAAACACACGGGAAAACTCTGCAAAATGCTTCTTCTAATGTAAAATAGTGTTTCCATGCTGGAAAAAGTCTTATTTGACGCCGCAGCACATTTGATGCAAACCTGTCATTTCAGCTCAAACGGTAAAATTTGACCGCTCAGCTGCCAATATGAGACTGTTTTTCACAACGTTTGCCCTGAAAGTGCCAGGTAGGTACAGATGACAGAAACACACGGGAAAACTCTGCAAAATGCTTCTTCTAATGTAAAATAGTGTTTCCATGCTGGAAAAAGTCTTATTTGACGCCGGCAGCACATTTGATGCAAACCTGTCATTTCAGCTCAAACGGTAAAATTTGACCGTTCCTGCCAATATGAGACTGTTTTTCACAACGTTTGCCCTGAAAGTGCCAGGTACTGCAGATGACAGAAACACACGGGAAAACTCTGCAAAATGCTTCTTCTAATGTAAAATAGTGTTTCCATGCTGGAAAAAGTCTTATTTTGACGCCGCAGCACATTTGATGCAAACCTGTCATTTCAGCTCAAACGGTAAAATTTGACCGTTCCTGCCAATATGAGACTGTTTTTCACAACGTTTGCCCTGAAAGTGCCAGGTACTGCAGATGACAGAAACACACGGGAAAACTCTGCAAAATGCTTCTTCTAATGTAAAATAGTGTTTCCATGCTGGAAAAGTCTTATTTGACGCCGGCAGCACATTTGATGCAAACCTGTCATTTCAGCTCAAACGGTAAAATTTGACCGTTCCTGCCAATATGAGACTGTTTTTCACAACGTTTGCCCTGAAAGTGCCAGGTACTGCAGATGACAGAAACACACGGAAAACTCTGCAAAATGCTTCTTCTAATGTAAAATAGTGTTTCCATGCTGGAAAAAGTCTTATTTGACGCCCGCAGCACATTTGATGCAAACCTGTCATTTCAGCTCAAACGGTAAAATTTGACCGTTCCTGCCAATATGAGACTGTTTTTCACAACGTTTGCCCTGAAAGTGCCAGGTACTGCAGATGACAGAAACACACGGGAAAACTCTGCAAAATGCTTCTTCTAATGTAAAATAGTGTTTCCATGCTGGAAAAAGTCTTATTTGACGCCGGCAGCACATTTGATGCAAACCTGTCATTTCAGCTCAAACGGTAAAATTTGACCGTTCCAGCCAATATGAGACTGTTTTTCACAACGTTTGCCCTGAAAGTGCCAGGTACTGCAGATGACAGAAACACACGGGAAAACTCTGCAAAATGCTTCTTCTAATGTAAAATAGTGTTTCCATGCTGGAAAAAGTCTTATTTGACGCCGCAGCACATTTGATGCAAACCTGTCATTTCAGCTCAAACGGTAAAATTTGACCGTTCCTGCCCATATGAGAGACTGTTTTTCACAACGTTTGCCCTGAAAGTGCCAGGTACTGCAGATGACAGAAACACACGGGAAAACTCTGCAAAATGCTTCTTCTAATGTAAAATAGTGTTTCCATGCTGGAAAAAGTCTTATTTTGACGCCGCAGCACATTTGATGCAAACCTGTCATTTCAGCTCAAACGGTAAAATTTGACCGTTCCTGCCAATATGAGACTGTTTTTCACAACGTTTGCCCTGAAAGTGCCAGGTACTGCAGATGACAGAAACACACGGGAAAACTCTGCAAAATGCTTCTTCTAATGTAAAATAGTGTTTCCATGCTGGAAAAAGTCTTATTTTACGCCGGCAGCACATTTGATGCAAACCTGTCATTTCAGCTCAAACGGTAAAATTTGACGCTTCCTGCCAATATGAGACTGTTTTTCACAACGTTTGCCCTGAAAGTGCCAGGTACTGCAGATGACAGAAACACACGGGAAAAACTCTGCAAAATGCTTCTTCTAATGTAAAATAGTGTTTCCATGCTGGAAAAAGTCTTATTTTGACGCCGCAGCACATTTGATGCAAACCTGTCATTTCAGCTCAAACGGTAAAATTTGACCGTTCCTGCCAATATGAGACTGTTTTTCACAACGTTTGCCCTGAAAGTGCCAGGTACTGCAGATGACAGAAACACACGGGAAAACTCTGCAAAATGCTTCTTCTAATGTAAAATAGTGTTTCCATGCTGGAAAAAGTCTTATTTTGACGCCGCAGCACATTTGATGCAAACCTGTCATTTCAGCTCAAACGGTAAAATTTGACCGTTCCTGCCAATATGAGACTGTTTTTCACAACGTTTGCCCTGAAAGTGCCAGGTACTGCAGATGACAGAAACACACGGGAAAACTCTGCAAAATGCTTCTTCTAATGTAAAATAGTGTTTCCATGCTGGAAAAAGTCTTATTTTGACGCCGGCAGCACATTTGATGCAAACCTGTCATTTCAGCTCAAACGGTAAAATTTGACCGCTCCTGCCAATATGAGACTGTTTTTCACAACGTTTGCCCTGAAAGTGCCAGGTACTGCAGATGACAGAAACACACGGGAAAACTCTGCAAAATGCTTCTTCTAATGTAAAATAGTGTTTCCATGCTGGAAAAAGTCTTATTTTGACGCCGGCAGCACATTTGATGCAAACCTGTCATTTCAGCTCAAACGGTAAAATTTGACCGTTCCTGCCAATATGAGACTGTTTTTCACAACGTTTGCCCTGAAAGTGCCAGGTACTGCAGATGACAGAAACACACGGGAAAACTCTGCAAAATGCTTCTTCTAATGTAAAATAGTGTTTCCATGCTGGAAAAAGTCTTATTTGACGCCGCAGCACATTTGATGCAAACCTGTCATTTCAGCTCAAACGGTAAAATTTGACCGTTCCTGCCAATATGAGACTGTTTTTCACAACGTTTGCCCTGAAAGTGCCAGGTACTGCAGATGACAGAAACACACGGGAAAACTCTGCAAAATGCTTCTTCTAATGTAAAATAGTGTTTCCATGCTGGAAAAAGTCTTATTTTTGACGCCGCAGCACATTTGATGCAAACCTGTCATTTCAGCTCAAACGGTAAAATTTGACCGTTCCAGCCCATATGAGACTGTTTTTCACAACGTTTGCCCTGAAAGTGCCAGGTACTGCAGATGACAGAAACACACGGAAAAAACTCTGCAAAATGCTTCTTCTAATGTAAAATAGTGTTTCCATGCTGGAAAAAGTCTTATTTTGACGCCGGCAGCACATTTGATGCAAACCTGTCATTTCAGCTCAAACGGTAAAATTTGACCGTTCCCAGCCATATGAGACTGTTTTTCACAACGTTTGCCCTGAAAATGCCAGGTACTGCAGATGACAGAAACACACGGGAAAACTCTGCAAAATGCTTCTTCTAATGTAAAATAGTGTTTCCATGCTGGAAACAGTCTTATTTTGACGCCAGCAGCACATTTGATGCAAACCTGTCATTTCAGCTCAAACGGTAAAGTTTTCACCGTTCCTGCCCATATGAGACTGTTTTTCACAGCGTTTGCCCTGAAAATGCCAGGTACTGCAGATGACAGAAACACACGGGAAAACTCTGCAAAATGCTTCTTCTAATGTAAAATAGTGTTTCCATGCTGGAAAAAGTCTTATTTTGACGCCAGCAGCACATTTGATGCAAACCTGTCATTTCAGCTCAAACGTAAAATTTTACCGTTCCAGCCCATATGAGACTGTTTTTCACAAGCGTTTGCCCTGAAAATGCCAGGTACTGCAGATGACAGAAACACACGGGAAAACTCTGCAAAATGCTTCTTCTAATGTAAAATAGTGTTTCCATGCTGGAAAAAGTCTTATTTTGACGCCAGCAGCACATTTGATGCAAACCTGTCATTTCAGCTCAAACGGTAAAATTTTACCGTTCCAGCCCATATGAGACTGTTTTTCACAACGTTTGCCCTGAAAGTGCCAGGTACTGCAGATGAAAGAAACACACTGGAAAACACTGCGAAATGCTTCTTCTAATGTAAAATAGTGTTTCCATGCTGGAAAAAGTCTTATATTGACGCCAGCAGCACATTTGATACAAAGCTGTCATTTCAGCTCAAACGGTAAAATTTCCCCGCTCCTGCCCATATGAGATTGTTTTTCACAACGTTTGCCCTGAAAGTGCCAGGTACTGCAGATGAAAGAAACACACTGGAAAACACTGCAAAATGCTTCTTCTAATGTAAAATAGTGTTTCCATGCTGGAAAAAGTCTTATTTTGACGCCAGCAGCACATTTGATGCAAACCTGTCATTTCAGCTCAAACGGTAAAATTTTACCGCTCCTGCCCATATGAGACTGTTTTTCACAACGTTTGCCCTGAAAGTGCCAGGTACTGCAGATGACAGAAACACACGGAAAACTCTGCAAAATGCTTCTTCTAATGTAAAAATGTGTTTCCATGCTGGAAAAAGTCTTATTTTGACGCCAGCAGCATATTTGAGACAAACCTGTCATTTCAGCACTAACTGACAGAAACTTGCCGTTTTAAGCGTTTCCATTCCCTGCTTCTGGGACACAGCGTGTGCCCTGAAAATGCCAGGTACTGCAGATGACAGAAACACACGGAAAACTCTGCGAAATGCTTCTTCTAATGTAAAATAGTGTTTCCATGCTGGAAAAAGTCTTATTTTGACGCCAGCAGCACATTTGATGCAAAGCTGTCATTTCAGCTCAAACGGTAAAATTTCACCGTTCCTGGCCATATGAGACTGTTTTTCACAACATATTGTGCCCTGAAAATGCCAGGTACTGCAGATGACAGAAACACACGGGAAAACTCTGCAAAATGCTTCTTCTAATGTAAAATAGTGTTTCCATGCTGGAAAAAGTCTTATTTTGACGCCAGCAGCACATTTGATGCACACCGTTCATTTCAGCACTAACGACTGAAACTTGCCGTTTTAAGCGTTTCCAGCCATATCTCTGTGTGTCTGGGACACAACGTTTGCCCTGAAAATGCCAGGTAGTACAGATGACAGAAACACACGGAAAACTCTGCAAAATGCTTCTTCTAATGTAAAATAGTGTTTCCATGCTGGAAAAAGTCTTATTTTGACGCCGGCAGCACATTTGATGCACACCTGTCATATCAGCTCTAACATTACACTTTTAGCGCTTCCAGCCCATATGACACTGTTTTTCACAACGTCTGCCCTGATAATGCCAGATACTGCAGATGACAGAAACACACGGGAAAACTCTGCAAAATGCTTCTTCTAATGTAAAATAGTGTTTCCATGCTGGAAAAAGTCTTATTTTGACGCCGGCAGCACATTTGATTCACACCTGTCATATCAGCTCTAACATAACACTTTTAGCGCTTCCAGCCCATATGACACTCTTTTTCACAACGTCTGCCCTGATAATGCCAGATACTGCAGATGACAGAAACACACGGGAAAACTCTGCAAAATGCTTCTTCTAATGTAAAATAGTGTTTCCATGCTGGAAAAAGTCTTATTTTGACGCCGGCAGCACATTTGATGCACACCTGTCATATCAGCTCTAACATTACACTTTTAGCGCTTCCAGCCCATTTGACACTGTTTTTCACAACGTCTGCCCTGATAATGCCAGATACTGCAGATGACAGAAACACACGGGAAAACTCTGCAAAATGCTTCTTCTAATGTAAAATACTGTTTCCATGCTGGAAAAAGTTTTATTTTGACGCCAGCAACATATTTTACACACACCGTTCATTTCAGCTCTAACTGACTGGAACTTACCGTTTTAAGCGTTTCCAGCCATTCTGTGCGTCTGGGACACAGCGTGTGCCCTGATAATGCCAGATACTGCAGATGACAGAAACACACGGGAAAACTCTGCAAAATGCTTCTTCTACTTGACAACACTGTTTCCATGCTGGAAAAAGTCTTATTTTAACGCCGGCAGCACATTTGATGCACACCGGTCATATCAGCTCTAACATTACACTTTTAGCGCTTCCAGCCCATATGAGACTGTTTTTCACAACGTCTGCCCTGATAATGCCAGATACTGCAGATGACAGAAACACACGGGAAAACTCTGCAAAATGCTTCTTCTAGTTGACAACACTGTTTCCATGCTGGAAAAAGTCTTATTTTGACGCCGGCAGCACATTTGATTCACACCTGTCATATCAGCTCTAACATTACACTTTTAGCGCTTCCAGCCCATATGACACTGTTTTCACAACGTCTGCCCTGATAATGCCAGATACTGCAGATGACAGAAACACACGGGAAAACTCTGCGAAATGCTTCTTCTAATGTAAAACACTGTTTCCATGCTGGAAAAAGTTTTATTTTGACGCCAGCAACATATTTTACACACACCGTTCATTTCAGCTCTAACTGACTGGAACTTACCGTTTTAAGCGTTTCCAGCCATTCTGTGCGTCTGGGACACAGCGTGTGCCCTGATAATGCCAGATACTGCAGATGACAGAAACACACGGGAAAACTCTGCAAAATGCTTCTTCTAGTTGACAACACTGTTTCCATGCTGGAAAAAGTCTTATTTTGACGCCGGCAGCACATTTGATGCACACCTGTCATATCAGCTCTAACATTACACTTTTAGCGCTTCCAGCCCATATGACACTGTTTTTCACAACGTCTGCCCTGATAATGCCAGATACTGCAGATGACAGAAACACACGGGAAAACTCTGCGAAATGCTTCTTCTAATGTAAAACACTGTTTCCATGCTGGAAAAAGTTTTATTTTGACGCCAGCAACATATTTTACACACACCGTTCATTTCAGCTCTAACTGACTGGAACTTACCGTCTTAAGCGTTTCCAGCCATTCTGTGCGTCTGGGACACAGCGTGTGCCCTGATAATGCCAGATACTGCAGATGACAGAAACACACGGGAAAACTCTGCAAAATGCTTCTTCTAGTTGACAACACTGTTTCCATGCTGGAAAAAGTCTTATTTTAACGCCGGCAGCACATTTGATGCACACCGGTCATATCAGCTCTAACATTACACTTTTAGCGCTTCCAGCCCATATGACACTGTTTTTTACAACGTCTGCCCTGATAATGCCAGATACTGCAGATGACAGAAACACACGGGAAAACTCTGCAAAATGCTTCTTCTAATGTAAAATACTGTTTCCATGCTGGAAAAAGTTTCATTTTGACGCCAGCAACATATTTTACACACACCGTTCATTTCAGCTCTAACTGACTGAAACTTACCGTTTTAAGCGTTTCGAGCCATTCTGTGCGTCTGGGACACAGCGTGTGCCCTGATAATGCCAGATACTGCAGATGACAGAAACACACGGGAAAACTCTGCAAAATGCTTCTTCTAATGTAAAATAGTGTTTCCATGCTGGAAAAAGTCTTATTTTGACGCCGGCAGCACATTTGATTCACACCTGTCATATCAGCTCTAACATTACACTTTTAGCGCTTCCAGCCCATATGACACTGTTTTTCACAACGTCTGCCCTGATAATGCCAGATACTGCAGATGACAGAAACACACGGGAAAACTCTGCAAAATGCTTCTTCTACTTGACAACACTGTTTCCATGCTGGAAAAAGTCTTATTTTAACGCCGGCAGCACATTTGATGCACACCGGTCATATCAGCTCTAACATTACACTTTTAGCGCTTCCAGCCCATATGAGACTGTTTTTCACAACGTCTGCCCTGATAATGCCAGATACTGCAGATGACAGAAACACACGGGAAAACTCTGCAAAATGCTTCTTCTAGTTGACAACACTGTTTCCATGCTGGAAAAAGTCTTATTTTAACGCCGGCAGCACATTTGATGCACACCTGTCATATCAGCTCTAACATTACACTTTTAGCGCTTCCAGCCCATATGACACTGTTTTTCACAGCGTCTGCCCTGATAATGCCAGATACTGCAGATGACAGAAACACACGGGAAAACTCTGCAAAATGCTTCTTCTAATGTAAAATACTGTTTCCATGCTGGAAAAAGTCTTATTTTAACGCCGGCAGCACATTTGATGCACACCCGTCATATCAGCTCTAACATTACACTTTTAGTGCTTCCAGCCCATATGACACTGTTTTTACAACGTCTGCCCTGATAATGCCAGATACTGCAGATGACAGAAACACACGGAAAACTCTGCAAAATGCTTCTTCTAATGTAAAATAGTGTTTCCATGCTGGAAAAAGTCTTATTTTGACGCCGGCAGCACATTTGATTCACACCTGTCATATCAGCTCTAACATTACACTTTTAGCGCTTCCAGCCCATATGACACTGCCCTGATAATGCCAGATACTGCAGATGACAGAAACACACGGGAAAACTCTGCAAAATGCTTCTTCTAATGTAAAATAGTGTTTCCATGCTGGAAAAAGTCTTATTTTAACGCCGGCAGCACATTTGATGCACACCTGTCATATCAGCTCTAACATTACACTTTTAGCGCTTCCAGCCCATATGACACTGTTTTTCACAGCGTCTGCCCTGATAATGCCAGATACTGCAGATGACAGAAACACACGGGAAAACTCTGCAAAATGCTTCTTCTAGTTGACAACACTGTTTCCATGCTGGAAAAAGTCTTATTTTAACGCCGGCAGCACATTTGATGCACACCGGTCATATCAGCTCTAACATTACACTTTTAGCGCTTCCAGCCCATATGACACTGTTTTTCACAACGTCTGCCCTGATAATGCCAGATACTGCAGATGACAGAAACACACGGGAAAACTCTGCAAAATGCTTCTTCTAATGTAAAATACTGTTTCCATGCTGGAAAAAGTCTTATTTTGACGCCGGCAGCACATTTGATTCACACCTGTCATATCAGCTCTAACATTACACTTTTAGCGCTTCCAGCCCAGATGACACTGTTTTTCACAACGTCTGCCCTGATAATGCCAGATACTGCAGATGACAGAAACACATGGGAAAACTCTGCAAAATGCTTCTTCTAATGTAAAATAGTGTTTCCATGCTGGAAAAAGTCTTATTTTGACGCCAGCAACATATTTTACACACACCGTTCATTTCAGCTCTAACTGACTGAAACTTACCGTTTTAAGCGTTTCCAGCCATTCTGTGCGTCTGGGACACAGCGTGTGCCCTGATAATGCCAGATACTGCAGATGACAGAAACACACGGGAAAACTCTGCAAAATGCTTCTTCTAATGTAAAATACTGTTTCCATGCTGGAAAAAGTCTTATTTTAACGCCGGCAGCACATTTGATGCACACCTGTCATATCAGCTCTAACATTACACTTTTAGTGCTTCCAGCCCATATGACTCTGTTTTTACAACGTCTGCCCTGATAATGCCAGATACTGCAGATGACAGAAACACACGGGAAAACTCTGCAAAATGCTTCTTCTAATGTAAAATACTGTTTCCATGCTGGAAAAAGTCTTATTTTAACGCCGGCAGCACATTTGATGCACACCTGTCATATCAGCTGTAACATTACACTTTTAGCGCTTCCAGCCCATATGACACTGTTTTTTACAACGTCTGCCCTGATAATGCCAGATACTGCAGATGACAGAAACACACGGGGAAAACTCTGCAAAATGCTTCTTCTAATGTAAAATACTGTTTCCATGCTGGAAAAAGTCTTATTTTGACGCCGGCAGCACATTTGATTCACACCTGTCATATCAGCTCTAACATTACACTTTTAGCGCTTCCAGCCCATATGACACTGCCCTGATAATGCCAGATACTGCAGATGACAGAAACACACGGGAAAACTCTGCAAAATGCTTCTTCTAATGTAAAATAGTGTTTCCATGCTGGAAAAAGTCTTATTTTAACGCCGGCAGCACATTTGATGCACACCTGTCATATCAGCTCTAACATTACACTTTTAGCGCTTCCAGCCCATATGACACTGTTTTTCACAGCGTCTGCCCTGATAATGCCAGATACTGCAGATGACAGAAACACACGGGAAAACTCTGCAAAATGCTTCTTCTAATGTAAAATACTGTTTCCATGCTGGAAAAAGTCTTATTTTAACGCCGGCAGCACATTTGATGCACACCCGTCATATCAGCTCTAACATTACACTTTTAGTGCTTCCAGCCCATATGACACTGTTTTTACAACGTCTGCCCTGATAATGCCAGATACTGCAGATGACAGAAACACACGGGAAAACTCTGCAAAATGCTTCTTCTAATGTAAAATAGTGTTTCCATGCTGGAAAAAGTCTTATTTTGACGCCGGCAGCACATTTGATTCACACCTGTCATATCAGCTCTAACATTACACTTTTAGCGCTTCCAGCCCATATGACACTGCCCTGATAATGCCAGATACTGCAGATGACAGAAACACACGGGAAAACTCTGCAAAATGCTTCTTCTAATGTAAAATAGTGTTTCCATGCTGGAAAAAGTCTTATTTTAACGCCGGCAGCACATTTGATGCACACCTGTCATATCAGCTCTAACATTACACTTTTAGCGCTTCCAGCCCATATGACACTGTTTTTCACAGCGTCTGCCCTGATAATGCCAGATACTGCAGATGACAGAAACACACGGGAAAACTCTGCAAAATGCTTCTTCTAGTTGACAACACTGTTTCCATGCTGGAAAAAGTCTTATTTTAACGCCGGCAGCACATTTGATGCACACCGGTCATATCAGCTCTAACATTACACTTTTAGCGCTTCCAGCCCATATGACACTGTTTTTCACAACGTCTGCCCTGATAATGCCAGATACTGCAGATGACAGAAACACACGGGAAAACTCTGCAAAATGCTTCTTCTAATGTAAAATACTGTTTCCATGCTGGAAAAAGTCTTATTTTGACGCCGGCAGCACATTTGATTCACACCTGTCATATCAGCTCTAACATTACACTTTTAGCGCTTCCAGCCCAGATGACACTGTTTTTCACAACGTCTGCCCTGATAATGCCAGATACTGCAGATGACAGAAACACATGGGAAAACTCTGCAAAATGCTTCTTCTAATGTAAAATAGTGTTTCCATGCTGGAAAAAGTCTTATTTTGACGCCAGCAACATATTTTACACACACCGTTCATTTCAGCTCTAACTGACTGAAACTTACCGTTTTAAGCGTTTCCAGCCATTCTGTGCGTCTGGGACACAGCGTGTGCCCTGATAATGCCAGATACTGCAGATGACAGAAACACACGGGAAAACTCTGCAAAATGCTTCTTCTAATGTAAAATACTGTTTCCATGCTGGAAAAAGTCTTATTTTAACGCCGGCAGCACATTTGATGCACACCTGTCATATCAGCTCTAACATTACACTTTTAGTGCTTCCAGCCCATATGACTCTGTTTTTTACAACGTCTGCCCTGATAATGCCAGATACTGCAGATGACAGAAACACACGGGAAAACTCTGCAAAATGCTTCTTCTAATGTAAAATACTGTTTCCATGCTGGAAAAAGTCTTATTTTAACGCCGGCAGCACATTTGATGCACACCTGTCATATCAGCTGTAACATTACACTTTTAGCGCTTCCAGCCCATATGACACTGTTTTTTACAACGTCTGCCCTGATAATGCCAGATACTGCAGATGACAGAAACACACGGGAAAACTCTGCAAAATGCTTCTTCTAATGTAAAATACTGTTTCCATGCTGGAAAAAGTCTTATTTTGACGCCGGCAGCACATTTGATTCACACCTGTCATATCAGCTCTAACATTACACTTTTAGCGCTTCCAGCCCATATGACACTGCCCTGATAATGCCAGATACTGCAGATGACAGAAACACACGGGAAAACTCTGCAAAATGCTTCTTCTAATGTAAAATAGTGTTTCCATGCTGGAAAAAGTCTTATTTTAACGCCGGCAGCACATTTGATGCACACCTGTCATATCAGCTCTAACATTACACTTTTAGCGCTTCCAGCCCATATGACACTCTTTTTCACAACGTCTGCCCTGATAATGCCAGATACTGCAGATGACAGAAACACACGGGAAAACTCTGCAAAATGCTTCTTCTAATGTAAAATACTGTTTCCATGCTGGAAAAAGTCTTATTTTAACGCCGGCAGCACATTTGATGCACACCCGTCATATCAGCTCTAACATTACACTTTTAGTGCTTCCAGCCCATATGACACTGTTTTTTACAACGTCTGCCCTGATAATGCCAGATACTGCAGATGACAGAAACACACGGGAAAACTCTGCAAAATGCTTCTTCTAATGTAAAATAGTGTTTCCATGCTGGAAAAAGTCTTATTTTGACGCCGGCAGCACATTTGATTCACACCTGTCATATCAGCTCTAACATTACACTTTTAGCGCTTCCAGCCCATATGACACTGCCCTGATAATGCCAGATACTGCAGATGACAGAAACACACGGGAAAACTCTGCAAAATGCTTCTTCTAATGTAAAATAGTGTTTCCATGCTGGAAAAAGTCTTATTTTAACGCCGGCAGCACATTTGATGCACACCTGTCATATCAGCTCTAACATTACACTTTTTAGCGCTTCCAGCCCATATGACACTGTTTTTCACAGCGTCTGCCCTGATAATGCCAGATACTGCAGATGACAGAAACACACGGGAAAACTCTGCAAAATGCTTCTTCTAGTTGACAACACTGTTTCCATGCTGGAAAAAGTCTTATTTTAACGCCGGCAGCACATTTGATGCACACCGGTCATATCAGCTCTAACATTACACTTTTAGCGCTTCCAGCCCATATGACACTGTTTTTCACAACGTCTGCCCTGATAATGCCAGATACTGCAGATGACAGAAACACACGGGAAAACTCTGCAAAATGCTTCTTCTAATGTAAAATACTGTTTCCATGCTGGAAAAAGTCTTATTTTGACGCCGGCAGCACATTTGATTCACACCTGTCATATCAGCTCTAACATTACACTTTTAGCGCTTCCAGCCCAGATGACACTGTTTTTCACAACGTCTGCCCTGATAATGCCAGATACTGCAGATGACAGAAACACATGGGAAAACTCTGCAAAATGCTTCTTCTAATGTAAAATAGTGTTTCCATGCTGGAAAAAGTCTTATTTTGACGCCAGCAACATATTTTACACACACCGTTCATTTCAGCTCTAACTGACTGAAACTTACCGTTTTAAGCGTTTCCAGCCATTCTGTGCGTCTGGGACACAGCGTGTGCCCTGATAATGCCAGATACTGCAGATGACAGAAACACACGGGAAAACTCTGCAAAATGCTTCTTCTAATGTAAAATACTGTTTCCATGCTGGAAAAAGTCTTATTTTAACGCCGGCAGCACATTTGATGCACACCTGTCATATCAGCTCTAACATTACACTTTTAGTGCTTCCAGCCCATATGACTCTGTTTTTTACAACGTCTGCCCTGATAATGCCAGATACTGCAGATGACAGAAAACACGGGAAAACTCTGCAAAATGCTTCTTCTAATGTAAAATACTGTTTCCATGCTGGAAAAAGTCTTATTTTAACGCCGGCAGCACATTTGATGCACACCTGTCATATCAGCTGTAACATTACACTTTTTAGCGCTTCCAGCCCATATGACACTGTTTTTTACAACGTCTGCCCTGATAATGCCAGATACTGCAGATGACAGAAACACACGGGAAAACTCTGCAAAATGCTTCTTCTAATGTAAAATACTGTTTCCATGCTGGAAAAAGTCTTATTTTGACGCCGGCAGCACATTTGATTCACACCTGTCATATCAGCTCTAACTTTTACGCTTTTTAGCGCTTCCAGCCCATATGACACTGCCCTGATAATGCCAGATACTGCAGATGACAGAACACACGGGAAAACTCTGCAAAATGCTTCTTCTAATGTAAAATAGTGTTTCCATGCTGGAAAAAGTCTTATTTTAACGCCGGCAGCACATTTGATGCACACCTGTCATATCAGCTCTAACATTACACTTTTAGCGCTTCCAGCCCATATGACACTCTTTTTCACAACGTCTGCCCTGATAATGCCAGATACTGCAGATGACAGAAACACACGGGAAAACTCTGCAAAATGCTTCTTCTAATGTAAAATAGTGTTTCCATGCTGGAAAAAGTCTTATTTTGACGCCGGCAGCACATTTGATGCACACCTGTCATATCAGCTCTAACATTACACTTTTAGCGCTTCCAGCCCATATGACACTGTTTTTCACAACGTCTGCCCTGATAATGCCAGATACTGCAGATGACAGAAACACACGGGAAAACTCTGCAAAATGCTTCTTCTAATGTAAAATAGTGTTTCCATGCTGGAAAAAGTCTTATTTTGACGCCGGCAGCACATTTGATTCACAGCTGTCATATCAGCTCTAACATAACACTTTTAGCGCTTCCAGCCCATATGACACTCTTTTTCACAACGTCTGCCCTGATAATGCCAGATACTGCAGATGACAGAAACACACGGAAAACTCTGCAAAATGCTTCTTCTAATGTAAAATAGTGTTTCCATGCTGGAAAAAGTCTTATTTTGACGCCGGCAGCACATTTGATGCACACCTGTCATATCAGCTCTAACATTACACTTTTAGCGCTTCCAGCCCATTTGACACTGTTTTTCACAACGTCTGCCCTGATAATGCCAGATACTGCAGATGACAGAAACACACGGGAAAACTCTGCAAAATGCTTCTTCTAATGTAAAATACTGTTTCCATGCTGGAAAAAGTTTTATTTTGACGCCAGCAACATATTTTACACACACCGTTCATTTCAGCTCTAACTGACTGGAACTTACCGTTTTAAGCGTTTCCAGCCATTCTGTGCGTCTGGGACACAGCGTGTGCCCTGATAATGCCAGATACTGCAGATGACAGAAACACACGGGAAAACTCTGCAAAATGCTTCTTCTTGACAACACTGTTTCCATGCTGGAAAAAGTCTTATTTTAACGCCGGCAGCACATTTGATGCACACCGGTCATATCAGCTCTAACATTACACTTTTAGCGCTTCCAGCCCATATGAGACTGTTTTTCACAACGTCTGCCCTGATAATGCCAGATACTGCAGATGACAGAAACACACGGGAAAACTCTGCAAAATGCTTCTTCTAGTTGACAACACTGTTTCCATGCTGGAAAAAGTCTTATTTTGACGCCGGCAGCACATTTGATTCACACCTGTCATATCAGCTCTAACATTACACTTTTAGCGCTTCCAGCCCATATGACACTGTTTTTCACAACGTCTGCCCTGATAATGCCAGATACTGCAGATGACAGAAACACACGGGAAAACTCTGCAAAATGCTTCTTCTAATGTAAAACACTGTTTCCATGCTGGAAAAAGTTTTATTTTGACGCCAGCAACATATTTTACACACACCGTTCATTTCAGCTCTAACTGACTGGAACTTACCGTTTTAAGCGTTTCCAGCCATTCTGTGCGTCTGGGACACAGCGTGTGCCCTGATAATGCCAGATACTGCAGATGACAGAAACACACGGGAAAACTCTGCAAAATGCTTCTTCTAATGTAAAATAGTGTTTCCATGCTGGAAAAAGTCTTATTTTGACGCCGGCAGCACACATTGATTCACACCTGTCATATCAGCTCTAACATTACACTTTTAGCGCTTCCAGCCCATATGACACTGTTTTTCACAACGTCTGCCCTGATAATGCCAGATACTGCAGATGACAGAAACACACGGGAAAACTCTGCAAAATGCTTCTTCTAATGTAAAATAGTGTTTCCATGCTGGAAAAAGTCTTATTTTGACGCCGGCAGCACATTTGATTCACACCTGTCATATCAGCTCTAACATAACACTTTTAGCGCTTCCAGCTCATATGACACTCTTTTTCACAACGTCTGCCCTGATAATGCCAGATACTGCAGATGACAGAAACACACGGGAAAACTCTGCAAAATGCTTCTTCTAATGTAAAATAGTGTTTCCATGCTGGAAAAAGTCTTATTTTGACGCCGGCAGCACATTTGATGCACACCTGTCATATCAGCTCTAACATTACACTTTTAGCGCTTCCAGCCCATATGACACTGTTTTTCACAGCGTCTGCCCTGATAATGCCAGATACTGCAGATGACAGAAACACACGGGAAAACTCTGCAAAATGCTTCTTCTAATGTAAAATACTGTTTCCATGCTGGAAAAAGTCTTATTTTAACGCCGGCAGCACATTTGATGCACACCTGTCATATCAGCTCTAACATTACACTTTTAGTGCTTCCAGCCCATATGACACTGTTTTTTACAACGTCTGCCCTGATAATGCCAGATACTGCAGATGACAGAAACACACGGGAAAACTCTGCAAAATGCTTCTTCTAATGTAAAATAGTGTTTCCATGCTGGAAAAAGTCTTATTTTGACGCCGGCAGCACATTTGATGCACACCTGTCATATCAGCTCTAACATTACACTTTTAGCGCTTCCAGCCCATATGACACTGTTTTTCACAGCGTCTGCCCTGATAATGCCAGATACTGCAGATGACAGAAACACACGGGAAAACTCTGCAAAATGCTTCTTCTAATGTAAAATACTGTTTCCATGCTGGAAAAAGTCTTATTTTAACGCCGGCAGCACATTTGATGCACACCTGTCATATCAGCTGTAACATTACACTTTTAGTGCTTCCAGCCCATATGACACTGTTTTTTACAACGTCTGCCCTGATAATGCCAGATACTGCAGATGACAGAAACACACGGGAAAACTCTGCAAAATGCTTCTTCTAATGTAAAATACTGTTTCCATGCTGGAAAAAGTTTTATTTTGACGCCAGCAACATATTTTACACACACCGTTCATTTCAGCTCTAACTGACTGGAACTTACCGTTTTAAGCGTTTCCAGCCATTCTGTGCGTCTGGGACAAAGCGTGTGCCGTGATAATGCCAGATACTGCAGATGACAGAAACACACGGGAAAACTCTGCAAAATGCTTCTTCTAGTTGACAACACTGTTTCCATGCTGGAAAAAGTCTTATTTTAACGCCGGCAGCACATTTGATGCACACCTGTCATATCAGCTCTAACATTACACTTTTAGCGCTTCCAGCCCATATGACACTGTTTTTCACAGCGTCTGCCCTGATAATGCCAGATACTGCAGATGACAGAAACACACGGGAAAACTCTGCAAAATGCTTCTTCTAATGTAAAATACTGTTTCCATGCTGGAAAAAGTCTTATTTTAACGCCGGCAGCACATTTGATGCACACCTGTCATATCAGCTCTAACATTACACTTTTAGCGCTTCCAGCCCATATGACACTGTTTTTCACAACGTCTGCCCTGATAATGCCAGATACTGCAGATGACAGAAACACACGGGAAAACTCTGCAAAATGCTTCTTCTAATGTAAAATAGTGTTTCCATGCTGGAAAAAGTCTTATTTTGACGCCGGCAGCACATTTGATGCACACCTGTCATATCAGCTCTAACATTACACTTTTAGCGCTTCCAGCCCATATGACACTGTTTTTCACAACGTCTGCCCTGATAATGCCAGATACTGCAGATGACAGAAACACACGGGAAAACTCTGCAAAATGCTTCTTCTAATGTAAAATACTGTTTCCATGCTGGAAAAAGTTTTATTTTGACGCCAGCAACATATTTTACACACACCGTTCATTTCAGCTCTAACTGACTGGAACTTACCGTTTTAAGCGTTTCCAGCCATTCTGTGCGTCTGGGACAAAGCGTGTGCCGTGATAATGCCAGATACTGCAGATGACAGAAACACACGGGAAAACTCTGCAAAATGCTTCTTCTAGTTGACAACACTGTTTCCATGCTGGAAAAAGTCTTATTTTAACGCCGGCAGCACATTTGATGCACACCTGTCATATCAGCTCTAACATTACACTTTTAGCGCTTCCAGCCCATATGACACTGTTTTTCACAGCGTCTGCCCTGATAATGCCAGATACTGCAGATGACAGAAACACACGGGAAAACTCTGCAAAATGCTTCTTCTAATGTAAAATACTGTTTCCATGCTGGAAAAAGTCTTATTTTAACGCCGGCAGCACATTTGATGCACACCTGTCATATCAGCTCTAACATTACACTTTTAGTGCTTCCAGCCCATATGACACTGTTTTTTACACCGTCTGCCCTGATAATGCCAGATACTGCAGATGACAGAAACACACGGGAAAACTCTGCAAAATGCTTCTTCTAGTTGACAACACTGTTTCCATGCTGGAAAAAGTCTTATTTTAACGCCGGCAGCACATTTGATTCACACCGGTCATATCAGCTCTAACATTACACTTTTAGCGCTTCCAGCCCATATGAGACTGTTTTTCACAACGTCTGCCCTGATAATGCCAGATACTGCAGATGACAGAAACACACGGGAAAACTCTGCAAAATGCTTCTTCTAATGTAAAATACTGTTTCCATGCTGGAAAAAGTCTTATTTTGACGCCGGCAGCACATTTGATGCACACCTGTCATATCAGCTCTAACATTACACTTTTAGCGCTTCCAGCCCATATGACACTGTTTTTCACAACGTCTGCCCTGATAATGCCAGATACTGCAGATGACAGAAACACACGGGAAAACTCTGCAAAATGCTTCTTCTAATGTAAAATACTGTTTCCATGCTGGAAAAAGTTTTATTTTGACGCCAGCAACATATTTTACACACACCGTTCATTTCAGCACTAACTGACTGAAACTTGCCGTTTTAAGCGTTTCCAGCCATTCTCTGTGTGTCTGAAACACAGCGTGTGCCCTGAAAATGCCACACAGTACAAATCACAGAAACATACTTGAAAACTCTGCGAAATGCTTCTTCTAATGTAAAATAGTGTTTCCATGCTGGAAACAGTCTTATTTTGACGCCAGCAACATATTTTAGACACACCGTTCATTTCAGCACTAACTGACTGAAACTTGCCGTTTTAAGCGTTTCCAGCCATTCTCTGTGTGTCTGGGACACAGCGTGTGCCCCGAAAATGCCACACAGTACAAATCACAGAAACATACTTGAAAACTCTGCGAAATGCTTCTTCTAATGTAAAATAGTGTTTCCATGCTGGAAAAAGTCTTATTTTGACGCCGGCAGCACATTTGATTCACACCTGTCATATCAGCTCTAACATAACACTTTTAGCGCTTCCAGCCCATATGACACTCTTTTTCACAACGTCTGCCCTGATAATGCCAGATACTGCAGATGACAGAAACACACGGGAAAACTCTGCAAAATGCTTCTTCTAATGTAAAATAGTGTTTCCATGCTGGAAAAAGTCTTATTTTGACGCCGGCAGCACATTTGATGCACACCTGTCATATCAGCTCTAATATTACACTTTTAGCGCTTCCAGCCCATATGACACTGTTTTTCACAACGTCTGCCCTGATAATGCCAGATACTGCAGATGACAGAAACACACGGGAAAACTCTGCAAAATGCTTCTTCTAATGTAAAATACTGTTTCCATGCTGGAAAAAGTTTTATTTTGACGCCAGCAACATATTTTACACAAACCGTTCATTTCAGCTCTAACTGACTGGAACTTACCGTTTTAAGCGTTTCCAGCCATTCTGACACTGTCTGGGACACAGCGTCTGCCCTGATAATGCCAGATACTGCAGATGACAGAAACACACGGGAAAACTCTGCAAAATGCTTCTTCTAATGTAAAATAGTGTTTCCATGCTGGAAAAAGTCTTATTTTAACGCCGGCAGCACATTTGATGCACACCTGTCATATCAGCTCTAACATTACACTTTTAGCGCTTCCAGCCCATATGACACTGTTTTTCACAACGTCTGCCCTGATAATGCCAGATACTGCAGATGACAGAAACACACGGGAAAACTCTGCAAAATGCTTCTTCTAGTTGAAAATACTGTTTCCATGCTGGAAAAAGTCTTATTTTAACGCCGGCAGCACATTTGATGCACACCTGTCATATCAGCTCTAACATTACACTTTTTAGCGCTTCCAGCCCATATGACACTGTTTTTCACAGCGTCTGCCCTGATAATGCCAGATACTGCAGATGACAGAAACACACGGGAAAACTCTGCAAAATGCTTCTTCTAATGTAAAATACTGTTTCCATGCTGGAAAAAGTCTTATTTTAACGCCGGCAGCACATTTGATGCACACCTGTCATATCAGCTCTAACATTACACTTTTAGTGCTTCCAGCCCATATGACACTGTTTTTTCACAACGTCTGCCCTGATAATGCCAGATACTGCAGATGACAGAAACACACGGGAAAACTCTGCAAAATGCTTCTTCTAATGTAAAATACTGTTTCCATGCTGGAAAAAGTCTTATTTTGACGCCAGCAACATATTTTACACACACCGTTCATTTCATAACAGCTCTAACATTACACGTTTTAAGCGCTTCCAGAGCCATTATGTGCACTGTTTTTCACAGCGTCTGCCCTGATAATGCCAGATACTGCAGATGACAGAAACACACGGAAAACTCTGCAAAATGCTTCTTCTAATGTAAAATAGTGTTTCCATGCTGGAAAAAGTCTTATTTTTCTATCGATATGCCATCTGGAATCTTATTTACCGAGCACATAATACCAAAATCACTCTGAAACACTACTTACCTTCACAATAACTATGTTAACGTTCCTGTAACTGCCAAGCCAATGACGAACCGCACAAACTCTGAACCTTTCATGTTACGTTCCATTGCTGGAACTTTTTCGCCCATAATTTAGACACTCTGTAATCTTAAGCCAAACTATGATGCCTTCAAGCATTTGCCTGCTACAATTTGAAATGCCAGATATCAATCACACGAACACTTCTTACACTCGTCTTTTCTGAAACTTTGCCAATAAAACCGTATGACACAGCAACTTACGACTCCGCCTATGTAATCGCTTAATTGCTAGAAAGCGTTTGATGAACCCGGCAAACAATTCTTCTTACGTTCACCTGATTTTTACCATGCTGAATACAGTAAAATTTTTCGCAACTTTGGACACCGTTCATCTGAACATTCAGTAAGCGAACTGCAAGCCTTATCGAACGTTGAAATATGCTACACATACTACTTACACTGAAACGTTTTCAGTTGCCCATTTGCGATCAGAACAGTCCTATTAGGACTTCTGATGCAAACACGACACTGAAATCTTTTTGTACCCTCAATGCTGGTTTTTTGACGCACATTGTCAACCTCAATGCACTCAACTTACGTTTTAGCGCTTCCATCTTATAGACATGTTTGCCGAAAAGTTGCATTTGACGAGAACAGATAAATCTTCGCTAACTCTGAATTACAACGTTTTAGTTTAGAAGTTTTTGACACACGATCCCTGTCATTCAGCTCAATGAAACACTTACCGTCTGAAACGTTTCGCATCTTGCTTAGGACACAGTTCCCCGGATAAGCAATACGAACACAACGAAACTTCAAAGCAACTTCTAGCGAACATTTCCATGTGAAAATATTTGACCCGAAAACGATGACTCCACTGAAACTTTTATGCTTCACTTTACGTAGACACTTTGATGCTGAAATTATTGCATCAGATACGACACTCGATGCACCAAACTTGCGAACTGTTTCCGAAAATTAACATTTGACCCGGAACATTTTGCACCAAGTAACACCAGAAACTGCGATTATCAGTAAAACGTTTCTCTAAAGTTTTCTGCCTGACACAGGCCCTGATATGCAGATACGAAGATACAGCACATGGACACTTGCAAATGCTCTTCAGTAAATGGGTTCCTGCGAGAAACTTATTTTAAACGCGCCATTAATGACACGTATATCACTCAACAAAACTTTCGCATAACCCATGTATTGCCCAACGTTGCTAATGCCAGAACTTGACAAACACCTTGCTAACGCTGTAAACATGTTTTTAAACGTCTTCTGTGATCTGACGCACACAATTTACACATACTCTGCAATAGCTACTAAACTTCAGCTTTTAACATTTACAAATGTTTTCACGGAAAACGGTTAATGCCGAAACACGATAAACCTCGGAAAACTCTCAAATGCTTCTTCAGTGCTAAATACCTTTTTCCCGAACATCCCTGAACCGCAATCTCATAAAACGATCAGCTCACCATAAATGTTTTACTTGCATGCACTGATTCAATCATAATGCCAGATATTTACGAAACACATCCCTCATAATGCTTTTTTCTCTTGAAACACTTTTCCAGCAAACATTTATAACTCTGCAATGATCACACCGCATATAGCTCTCACATTAGGCTTTAACGTTCCCATGAAGTTTTGCAAGCAAACTGCATAACATAAAACCTTCCTGCAATATGGCTTATTCACAGCTTTTTCCCGAAAGTCTATTCGGCCAGATTGATGCACACCGCGAAACGCACTGATACACTATTTCCTATGAAAAACTTTTTCACAACGCTATTAATGCCCAAAATTCAATGAACATATTCCATCTAAAAATCTTTTTAAGCATTACCTGAAACTAGATACCCTACGCCTCACACTTAGACCTCCATATCTCCAAACTCTTTTCCAGAAATTGCCAAAAGCTTTATACCAAGCACTATGTCAAAGTTTTTAGTTAAACTTTAGCCTGACAGCTATTTATCAGCAATATGCCACTGCTAAGCTTACACAGGGACATTTATCCTTCCCTATATGAAATCAGTGCCTGGAAAAGTCTTATTTGACGCCGACACATTAACCTGCAATCACTTAAAACTTTAGCTCGTCTTAATTGATGTTCCTTGACCGAACTTAATGCAAAACACTTGGACAGCTTCCAATGCCTGTTACTTAATGTTCCCATGTGAAAAGTCTTTATGACAACATTTATGAACAGTCAAGTCCTAACATTACATTTTCGCTTCCATTCACTGTTTCTCTGGCATCTCTATAAGCCCAGATACCAGTGATAAACACTGGAACCCAAAATCTGCTTTATACAAATGTCCATCTGAAATCTTATTTAACAAGGACTTGAAAACCATTATCAGCTAACTTTCACTGCGCTTCACAGCTAAATTGTTTTTCCAACGTTGTACAATTTGACAATGAGCCTGATTACCGTAAAATTTCAATCGCTTCCAAATGAAATTTTTCCAATCTGATAACAACTTTGATGCCGAAACACAATAACCTTGCCTTCTAATGTAAGTGTTTCTCAAAAAGTTTCTATTTGCAGCATTGATCACCTTTTACTAAAAACTAGCTTCAGAACCAAAACGTTTACAGTGCTCTAGAATCTGCAACTTTAAAGCGAAAATTTACGCAAAACTCTTGATGACACCTTTATACCAGTATTCAGCTTAAATATTTTTACGCGATTATGCTACCCATGCAATCAGAAACCTCCAATTTTACATGAACTCTGTTTCTGAAAAGAATCATTTTATAACTGCAGCCTTTGATGCAACGTTATATGCTGAACAACACTTTTTACTCCAGCCAATACTCTGTTTTTGCTTGACCCTATAACTGCCGACTATATGAGACCGAAGCAACCAATTGCTCGCCCCATGAAACTGTTTCATGAAAATCATTCTAAGCCGCAATTTTTAACTGTCAAAGACTCTTGAACATACCTTTTACGCTCAGCCATAGACACTGTCCTATACCAAATTCATGTTACCCCGGTTGCTAAACTCGATGCAGAAAACCCCAAATCGAAAACTCTTATCTGCCATGTAAAATAGTCTATTAACAGCACATTTGACCCCGCAATTATTCATTTTACAACTTCCTTTACGCCATAGACATGCCTTAAGCCGAAATATGCAAATGCCGAAAATCTGAAATGCTTAAGTACATTTCTGCAAAGTCTTATAACCCGCCATTTGAACGTCAACTAACTCGCTTCACTCAAGCGTTCCCCATGATCAATCTCAATGCCGAAACAGAAACCCGGCGAAATCTGCAAAATGTTCACTAGTCGCTATTTGAAATAGCTTTTCCCGGCAATTATGAACTACAACTCATTAATTTAGTCACCATATGACATGCAAAGCTCTAGTACTCGCAATAAAGAACTATTTTCACTGTAAAATTATTTCAGTGCTGAAAAGCTTGACAACTGCACTTTCACTTAACATTCCTTATGCCAAGCTTATTTCACGTGCCTTATGCCAGACTATGCGTAAGACCTTACCTGCAAATGCTTCTTCAAGTCTAAATGTTATGCTGAAACTTTTCGACACGATCTATGCAAACTTCATTTATACCTATCCGACACTTTTCAACCCATATACCTGTCTTCACCTTCATAATCTAATGATTTTCAAAGGTCTGCAAATGCTTCTATGAAACAGACGAAAACTTTAAAACTTGTTACAGCTTATTAAATTTTCATTCAAGCATTGAACACTTTTTTACCCCCATAT
Organism: Toxotes chatareus; assembly: GCA_016801885.1. Lineage (NCBI taxonomy): Eukaryota > Metazoa > Chordata > Actinopteri > Toxotidae > Toxotes > Toxotes chatareus. The sequence continues at coordinate 61,668 of JAFBJY010001423.1, forward strand.
GCATGTTTACAATCTACCTGATAACTACTCAGATCACGTCAACAATCCAAATTTCTCTGAAAATATGCACTGGAAAATCTGCTTTACTAAGACACACGTATACCTGTCATTAACTTAAATTACACTTTTGCGCCCAAGCAATGTTTTACAACGTCTGCCTTCGATACTCCGATACAGCAACATTGAAACTCTGACAAGATGTCTTTTATAACTCGCGAAAAAGTTATGACAGCAGGAAAAATCTAACTGTTCTACTATCAAATCTTTCACGAAATCTTACGCTTAACCGAGCCTTTTATTACCACCCGCCGACAATAGCTAGGCTACCATATGACATTATACAACCAATGCTGAAAATGTCTTCAATGAAAAACATTGAAGTCTTCAATGTAAAACGTTCATTTACATGGCAGTTTACTTTAACCAGCCATGTTATCCCTCATATCACTTGCTCACTTTGCCTTATCCAACTCATGATAACAGAAGCCGGAACCATCATACGAAAACCAAACTTTCATGAAAATGTTCTATTTAAGGAACGTTTATAACACTCATTGAGCACTAACATACACTTTTACTTCACCAACTTAACTTGTTCGCCCTTCACGCCTCAATGCCGATGCAGGGAAACAACAGGAAAATGCAAAATGCTTCATTCATTAAAATATGTTCTCTGGAAAAATCTTATTTTAACGCAGAGCCTTTTGATCACACCGTCATATTACCAACATTACACTTTTACGCTTCCATTATCACTTATTAGCCTTATGCCAGAACTGCTTGACAAACCGATAACACAAAATGAAATCTAAAATGTTCTCTAAAAATTGTTTCATGTGAACACATTTATGCGACACTGATCATACAGCCTTTATCACTTGCTTCCACCCTATGCACTTTTACAGTCCCATATGCCACATACTGCCGATTGACAGCAACGAAATCACAATGACAACCGAAAACTCTCAAAATTTTCCCGCGAAAATTTTCCAGCGGAAAAAGCTATTTACCACCGCATCACACTTATTACACTTACTGTTTCAGCCTACATTACACTTAGCGTTCAAGCCATCCGATACGAACACGTGAAAACTCCGAAAATGCTCTAATGCAAAAATTTTTGTGAATGAATTTTTATGTAAAAACGTTTATGCAAGTCTTATTTAGCCGCCATTATCACATTAGCTAGCGCTTCCTTCCATAGCCTGTCAACCATGAACTTTTGCAAACTCCACGAAAATTGCAAATCTTCTCTGAAAAATACTGTCAAACTGGAAAATCTTATTTAACGCGCACCATTTGATGACAGTCATATGTTCACTAGCTAAATTGCTTCACCTTAGGCGACTGCACGTTTGCTGTTCCAGATTGCGATCGAAGCAACAGGAAATTCTCAATACTGCTTCTAGTAAAATCTGTTACTGCTGAAAAGTCTTATTAACGCCAAAAACACTTCTTCGCCACATTGAACTTTACGCAAGCGCTCTTATATGACATTGCGACACTGTGAATCCATGCCAATACTGCAGCCAGAACACACGGAAAACTCTGTATGCTTTCTAATGTAAATTTTTCCAGCGGAAATCAGATTTACGCGCACATTTTACGCATCACGAACATACCTTTAATGCGCTTCATACAACTGTTTTTCAGCCCGTGAATCTGAATCAGAACGGGAAACAGAAACCTCAAATTCAATCTTACATTAAAGTCTTTCCACATGTGAAAATCTATTTCAACTCCAGCCTTGCTATTGAACCTGCATTTTACACTACACATCACCTAGCAGCTTATGTTATAACTGTTTTCCACGTATTAGCCGATTTGACCCTGCGATGAAAACAAACTCAGCATGACTTTAATGCTAAATATTTCATGCCAAAAATCTATCTTCCAGCATGCAAATTATGACACGTGCAGAATACTGTACAACCTGCTCACTCAATGACACTTTTTACACCTACAGCATCTGTATACGCCACCAATACTGAATCCTATAAACACGGAAAAATCTGCAAAAGCTTCCAGAAAATCGCATGTTCTTTTAAAGCTCTAGCATGAGCCATGCATTCACCGATAATTGCGATAACATATCTGCAATCACGTCCTAAATACGTTTATAACTCTGCACTGATTTTAATCTGAATCAAAACGTCTACGGAAAATTCAAGCATTCTTATTTGCAAGATCATTTTCAGCTGAAATCTTTTGCCATAACATTTATCTCCAGCTAAATGAATCGCATACCCTAGAAATCCCTATATCTTGAAAGTATTCCACGAAACCAGCTATTTGAGCAACTGTTTGTGAAAGCTTTTTTAGCGAAAAGTCTTTTACCGCGCAATCTTTTTTACACTGTGCCCAGCCCAATACTGGCATAACACCGGAACTCCAAAGTCTCTGACAGTACAGTCTCACGAAAATCTTTGACCCGCAAACATTGATTATCTTAAAATGTTTATAAATTTATGGCTTCACTTAATTTTCATCACCACCATAATCCAGCTTAGCATTACACTGAACCCTAAACCTTGCAATCTAATGCCCGATAATGCAATGTTCTTCTGACAGAGCAAAACCGGAAACCTGCAAATACTTTTGCCTAACGTTCCTTTAATCTTCCACCATTCAGACTTTATCCACTGTCATATGGCAGCATATGACAGTTTCTACCAGCACTCTGAAAATCTTTTCAAAATGTCTATGCAAAATCGTCAATGCGAAACACGAAACTTTAAACTCATCTTCTAAAACACTTTTTCCACGAGGAATTTATTCACACCGCTTTCATTACCAGCCTCTACAGTTAACATTACCTTAAGCCATAGCACTTACACTCAACCTGCCCTGATAACAGATCTGCGGAAAGAACCTCTGGAAAACTCAAAAGCTCTTTAAGCTGAGAATATTTCACAAATATTAGCCACACATTTTACCACGTCATTTGTCTACAACCTTGCAGCTTGCGTACAGGCCGTCTGATAAGCCAGTCAGCCGAATCGAAATGCGTTCCTCATAAAAATGGTTTCATGAAAGGTAGACGCAAACATTTGCACGCATTGTCATGCACTCATACACTTTCGCTTAGCATTTTAGCCTTTCCAGCATGCTGAAGCGCAGAGCATGACCGTTATGAGCTGCGATAATTTTACGAAACTTCTAGCTGAAATACCGTATCATGTAAAACACTTTAAGAATTAGCTCAAAATCTTTTTACCACCGTTCATCAGTTCATACTGACAGAACTCTTAGCTTTTCATATGGCCAGCTTGACAAATCTGATTCACGCGATACAGCAATGCAACAACTTAACTCTAATAACATGTTACTCTGGAAGTTTCTACGTTCTGCCCGTAATGCAGATTCAATGCTAGAATACACTCGGAGACATACCTCATATCAGCTTCTTTTTCCAACCGTTCACAATGAAAAACCGAAATTTTTAAACCTTCTTTAATCTAATAGGCCAAACCTTGGAAAACTTTTAAAACCCTTGTTTGTGTCCCCGTAACAGTTTTTACAGCACCTTAACTTCTAATGAAACATTTAACCTTGCCTTTAAAAATCTTATGAAACTGACCGAACTTTGTTAATGTCAATCAGTAAAAACTTAACCCCCCAAATTTTTTTCCCTGTAAACCCCAAATTTTGGAAAAATTAGACAAAAAACTCAAATCCTCTCAATAAAACCGAAAAGATCTTTTTTGGGAAAAAGGTTTTTTTAAAAACCCTTTAAACCCCAAAAAAAAAAACTTAATTTTTCCCCGGAAAAGGTTTTTTTATGCGAAAAAAAAACCGGTGGGCGAACCCCCCCCAAAAAATAACCCCGGGGCCCCCCACCCCTGGGGTTTTTGGGGGGGAAAAATTAACGGTAAGATCTGAAAGCGTGCTTTCGAAAAAAGGTCCGTAAATTTAACAAAACTGTGCAACACCCTTGGCCTCCTTAGTCGTGCTTTTGAAGCCACCTTACCATTGGGCTTCGGTGATGCGCTCGATACCAAAGATGATTCCTAGTGAATAATCGGGTCCATGTTTAGCTGTCCGGAATTTCATACCCAAATTTTTCCCCCCTTAAAGATTTTCCAGAAATTTTATCCCAGCACGATGGAATTACGGGGAATACCTTAGAGAAGGGAAAAGGTTATCGTTTAAAAGACTCAGGCGAGAATTTAGCCTTTAAAGGGGTTTAACTCTACCCTGAGTGCGGATGAAAAATCGAGGGAAAAGCTAGAAAAATCTCCAAAGATTTTAACTTTGGGAAAATTTTAAATGATTAATTCAAATTCCCAGACCCAGCCTTTTCAGCCGAACTGATCATTCGGATCCCCAGTTTTTTTTATCCGGGATTGGGATTAAATAAAGAAGAAAAATTAATCTCGCTGAACACCGTCTTTGATCCGGGCCTGTGATTTCCCGAAAGCATTCCTTGTCAATTTCTTTCCCACGTGTTATCGGACACTACCTCCGTCCTGGCTTAAAAACCCTTAAAAAGGCACCTTTGACCGGTAAATTTAGTTTGGCTTTAAGCCTGCTTTCTCTGGATACCTTGTTGGAAGGTCACAAACCTTGGACAATTTCGACACTTGGAACCCGTAACTTTTCTGAACCCGGGTTTTTAATCTGTTGCCTTAACTCCTTCCTTGTGTTGCCCGGTCAAATCCGTTGCCGTAAAAAGGTTATCCCTGCGACTGGGTAAGCTTCTCAAGGGCCCCCTTAAAATTTACCAGAACCTGTGATTCGTGAACAGGATCTTTTTTGGCCAACAGATTTTTTGCAGAAAGAGGTTTAATTTAAGTGGACCTTTGGGTTCGATTTTTCCACCTTGGGGAAATATCGGATCTGTAAAATTCTCAGAAACAATGTTGCCTGATCATTTCGGCAGTATAATTTCCCGGGTTCCTCGAAATCTTTTAACTGGCACCAGAAAAAACCGTGTCCCTTGGGTTAATTCATTGGAAAACTTCCCCCAATTCCTTTTGGGCCTATACATCGATTCTGTTTCAACACAGTTGGATTTGAGAAAATATTCATTCTTAAAATCCGTGTGTATTAATCGGAGCCAAGGAACCGCCCTGGCCACTTGGGAATTTCCCCCCCGCGGTAACCATAAAAAGAGTTTCCTGACCCTGCCCGCTTTCGACCTTTTGCACATTGTTTTCCGATTCTCCCCAGTTAAACGTTCTGACTCTCGAAAAGGGCTCCAATACCGCGGTTTTTAATTTTCCAGCACGGAAATAGTCGTTTGAGGGGAACTGTCTGGGCCCAACTTGATTTCAAATTTCCGTTTAAGTCAGTGTCGGTAAGGGTTCCAGATTCTTTTCAAGTCTTAAAATTGTAGGACCTTTTTTTCTTAACCAGAAACGGTTTTTTAATACCGTTGGCAACGGAAGTTGTCAAAAGGGATTAAAAGGGGGTAAGAAGGGGAAATCTAAATAGTACTCGTTTTTGAGAAGGCTTGAGGCTTTAGGGGCCTTCTAACCCTTTTTTTCCATCAAGTACCTGCCCCTAGCGGACGTCCTACGGATTATCCTCGGTTCTTCTTCAGTGGTGTTGTGAGCCGTGAGGCCTTTTTAAAGGTTTTTAAAAAGGATCGAGACTAAGTAACACTGTAAAAGATTTCTCGCCCTATAAATTTTTAGATATGGATGATCCCCAAAGTAAAACATTTTTAATCCCCCTCTTTACCCTTTCGATCGGGTCGACCCGGGGTGTTTTCGCCCCTTAAAAACCTCCCCAAATTTCTGCACTGGTAAGAGGCTTGGAAGCTTTTTCCTAGGCTGATAAAATTTATGGGGTTTTTCCCCCCTTTTGATGACTCAGCAACGGTTTGTATAGGCCAATTCAGGCCAACCTTTTAAGGCAAACATCTTCTGTTCCCGCGGATCTGAAAAGTCGGGTTCTAAGTACCCATGGGGTTAAAAAAAACGGCTGCTCTCTTTTTTAAAAACCTTTTGAAGTTTAACTGTTATTTCTAAGGAAATTCTCCCTTCCTTTTTTACCGATGCCCCGGAAATTTTCCCCTAATCTGGTGGGTAGGGAAACGGTTTAAAGGCCTTCTTTAAGCTGATCGGGTGGGCTTTCTGGACCTTGACATGACGAAATATCCTTTGGTTCTTTAAGGGACTTTGCTGGGCCCACCCCGGGATAAAACGATCGGCCCATCAAGGCTTTCTCCGTGGGAAATGGATTTCAGGTTGAAGTTAATTGTTCAATGAGTTTCTCATTTAAGGAAAGGTAGGAGCTGAGAGCAACCCTGATTCAGTACGACCGGTAATATTCCCTAAAGCGTTGCCCTGAAAAATTTGAGGAATCAAATACTTGATGAAGCTTTGTAAATCAAACAAGGAACCTCCTCACTTTTACTTTCTCAGGCTTTTTTTGAATAGGAGTTAAACTTAAATTTCCAGGTTTTTCAATGCAAATTTAATTTTTAAAACTTTCTAAGTGTAAATTTTTCCCAAACCTGGTCTAGTGAAAGGTATCAGTTCTAACGAAGGTTTTCCCTAATACAGAGGACAGGTCAATCGCGAACTCGCCTTACGGCGACCAATTTTTCTAATTATTTTTGCAATTTTAAGCCCCTTTTTCCCAAAGGGTTTGAGGATGGCATTTTTTAAAACCCCCCCCTTTACACCGAAATTTCCTTTCGTTTTATGCAGTTGCGACCCAATAATACTTGGCGGTTGTAGCGTGGCCTAATTCGTTTTAAGGCGCTCGGATGGCAGCGTACCATTAAGGTCCCTTTGAAAAACTACTAAGGCACCACCGAACTCTTCTTTTTGAAATACCGTTCGTAAGGGAACTTTTTGAGGAAAAAATTGAGGGTTGGCGGATGGGGCGCTAAACGAAAGTTGCTCTTCCACCCGTGAAAGCCTTCATTTCTGCGTAGTTTTATTCCTAAACCCAAAGCTGGCCAGGGTTCCTTCCCGTTCTTGGGCAATTCCCGGCTGGGATGCACCGTTGCCGTGATTCCTGTCTCTTGCCCTTGGGATCACGTGCTTTCCGTTCAAGAACCTTTGTTTCCCAATGAAGCATAGCTTTTCTTGTCAGTACCTTGGAAGGACCCCCGGGTTAAGTTCCCCTCTGCCAAATTTTCCAAGGATTGTTGCCGGGGAAATTCATTTGGAGTTTGTAGAAATTTCCCGGGCTGACCCAACCGAGGCTTTAACTAGCGTTTCAAGGATCGTTTTTACACAGAGTAGGGCTTTGTGTAAGCTAAGCTTTTACTTGGGCAGTCACGTCCATTTTACGGTAGCCGTTCTGGTAAATTCCTAAACTAAAGTTGGCGAAGGGGTATGTTGCAGAATAAGTACCCACGGTGCGTTTTTGGATGGGGCAAGGTATAATGCATCCACGCGTCTAATCTACATTGCGGCATGAGGTTTTTAAAGGCGGAAGGCCTAAACGTTGGACAGTTTCTGAAACTCGCTTCAAAAGTGTACTGTAACCCTTTTGGGCTTCAAGTAAAAAGGTTTAAAAGCCCCCTGACTGCAGGGGCCAAAAAGACGTTTCCCCCTTACCCAATAATGACTTTTGTTTAACTTTTTTTCACCGAGTAGAAATGTTTAAGGGCGAAAAATTTCCTGGGCTGAACTTGACCGTGAAAGCCTTTTTCCGAACGAGGTGAAAGGGCCTTAAACGAGCTTAAATTCAACTCCTCCTTTAAAAGGAAACTAAACTTTTCCCCTCTGCGGATTCCCTAAAAGAACAGCCTTTAACCAAGTTGGGTTCTGGCGATCCTTAAAGGCTTTATACGCGTTTGCTCGGCGCTAATGCGTGGGGGAGGCGACATGGAAACTTTTGACGGAATTTGGGAAAAACGAATTGTGTCAAACAACGCTATTGAGGAAAAGGGATTTGAGAACAGAAATGCTTGGCATGAAGAGTGTAAACTTTACTGTGGGAAGCTCCGGTAAAGGTTTACCGTTTACCATATTTTTGCTGACCCAAATGAAAAAAGGCCCGGTCGGGTAACCTCCGGGTCTCCCTTTCAATACGACTTCCCGATTTTGCCACGTTGGAAGGTACTTTTTTTTACCGCAGATGAATCCCTTTTACCTTCAAATTCCTTTTGGACTTGTTGGTCAATTCAAACAGGTTTTTTTCCTAAGAACTCCAAAGTGGTTGGTGATTACATAAGGGCAAGGTGTCCCTTCCCATTATTTTCAGTTTTACCAGACACATACTAAAACGACCCTGATTCGAGCCGCGTTAGAATTAAAAAAGCAACGGATTACGTCGGAAAGTTTGTAAACGTGGATTTTAACCTTTAAAAACCCCAATTTTAATTATTTTCAAAAATTTTGTGCTGAACAGGGTCTGAAAAGACCGGCTGGGTCATTCCCCCCAAATGTGACGAAGGAAACTAGAATTTCAAAGCTTATGTTTGAGTTTTCAACGAAGGGGAACCCTCTAAGTTTTGCCAAGGGTTTTGACTGCAAGATTTTCAAGAAAGGTTTGTTATTCAGTTTAAATTATGCTTTTCGGGTGCTAAGATCTTTTGCATCGGCTTTTCAAAATCCCTCCCTGATTCGGGATACATTGCAACGTTGTAAGACCTCATGATTGGATCCAGCCTAATCTAAAAAGGGGTGAGCAGCCCCCTTTCCCGGAAGAAGGCCCATGCATCTTTAGCAATTACGAGGTCCTAATTTATTGTTTGGTTAAGCATTATTTGCCTGGGATTTGTCGGGAAAGGGAACGGTTCAAAGGGGTAGATGGGCAGGGTTGTGAGGAAGGAAAAAAATCTCTCCTTAGGGGTTCGTAAAATTATCTCAAAGGGATTTCCATAGAGCCCGGGAAGTAATTCAGCTTTGAATTTATTTTAGGCCAAAATTTTTCTTTCCAAAAATCAAAATTGTTTTCAAAAAAAAAAATTTTCCCAAAATTTGAGGAGGGTAACCATTAGAAAAATTATTTTATTCTCGTATTTTAACGGTTGGGCCCAAAGAACGTCCCATTCTTTTTCCAAAAACCCAGGTGGGGATCATACAACAACCCCCAAAAGTTTCTTTTAAGGGGTTTTCCAACGGGTGGTTTCTGATTGGAACAAACAAAAATAAAACAACCTTAAATTCTCAAATTGGGGCAATTTTAACCCTTTTAAATTGCCATTGCATGAAAAGGAAACCTGCAGTTTTTTAATTTTTGTTCCATTACAGAAATTCTTAAATACAATTTTTAATATTGTTTTTCGCTCCCGAGTTCCTACTATTTTCCAGAACCTCCGTGCCAGGTAATCTCCAGTAAATAAAATTTATTAGAAACCTTTTTTTTAAAAGAAAGGGAGGTCTTTTTCAAGGCTTTCAGGGGGTTTGCAGGGTTTCTGATAACAATTGTTTTTTTTTAGTACAAAAGAGGTTTAAATCTTTAACATTTAAGTGGTAGTTATTTTACAAATTTTAATAAATTCCGTTTTTTAGCTTTGAAAACAAGTTTTTGAAAGGGATTGAGGTTTAAAACCTCTGGTAAATTTTTGAAGACCCACAAAAGTGAAAAGTTTTTTAAAATTTTTGCCAAAAATCTTTTTTAAGCAACTTTTGTGAAACCTTCAGTTTAAGCCAAACTATTTTTAAAGGGAAATTTTCCATGGAAGAAGGAAGCGCGGAAACTGAAAAGCTCGGTCCTAAGTAGTCCAAATTGGAAATCTTTTCAAGCATCTTACCAAATTATTACCCCAGCCTTAATTTGCTTTTGCCCAAAGAGATGTTTTCAAAGTTGCTGAATGGCGACTGTTTGGACAAAACGGGAAAAATTGAAAGCTCTTCAATAAAAATGTTTTCCCCTAAAATTTTTACAGCAAATTTAGTACCCACCGCCCCTTTTAACTTTTAAACGCTGCTAAGTTAAATTTTTCGGGCAGAAATTGCAAACTCAGGAAATTAAAAAAAATTTCTTCTAAAATTAAATAGGTTCATGTGAAAAATATTATTCAGGGATCCCATAAACTGTAAATTTACCCCTAAACCTTTTAATCCCAAAACGGGATTCAATAAAAAGAAGGTGAAAAGCCAATTAGTAGTTTCATTGGCAAAATTTTTAGTTGACTTTGTTGCCCAACCTTTTAGACTGTTTTACCTGCTTAAGTGCGTTCGGGTGTGAAACCGGCTGCTGAAACAGGACCCCAAAAAGTTTAATTGGAAAATCTTTTCCCTAGCCAGTTTGTCCCCTTTTTAGCCCGGAAATTTGATCACAATTACCCTTTTTACATTCCGGGCCTTGAGTATAAAAAACCCGAAACCGAAAGCCTCTTAAAAAGTGTTATTAAAATTTTTTGGAAAAGGGGTTTTCCACACCTGATCTTTACACCCCTGCAAAATTTGCCTTCTCTCAGCAACATGTTTTAAAGGCCTTTACAGTGCCAAAAACCAGGCCGAAAAGCCAGGAAAAGGTTGCGAAAATCTGGCAATGGCATTGAAGTCTTTACAACAAATTATAATTCATAGGGAAGAAAAACTTCTGAGGAGTAAATAAACGAAACCTTTGAAAAATATCCGAAACTGTTTAAAGTTAAATTAAATTTGACGGAAAGATGAACGAACTTTTCGGCCACTCACAATGTACCGTTGGTTGGAAGGATAATTTTTGAATACGACAAAATGTTTGCTTTATCTAAGGGGCTGTTTAGCTAGTTTCTCCAGCCCTTCAGTTAGACATTTACAACGTGTATCCCTTGAAAATCAAAAAAACTTAAAATTTAAAGGCAAAAGATGGTGAATTGGGGGTTATACCGTCCAGGTAACCTAGGGGAAAGAAGGCAGGTGGAGGGCTTTTAACATGGTTTTGGAGGAGATTTTGGGAGTGACAGCGACTTTTTAACTTCAGAGAAAAACCTAGGGCTTCCAGTGCCCTCCTTCTGAGGAGTAAAAGTTGGGGGATTGACCATGAGGGGGGTTTGAGGTCGGAAGGGTGGCAGCGCAATGTCTGTCAGCTTGGAGCCCTCCGGTGGCCTTCTCGAGTTGGCCCAGGAGGGGTGCGGCCTTTCACCCCAGGGTAGGCTCCTGGTGGGGGTTGGGTCCGTCCCCTTCCAAGCCCCAATTCCCTGCCCATGTTGGTGATTTCCCCACTGCGTCAGACACTTCGGGGAACCCCTCCTAAACAGCTCTCGAGTGTAGTCGAGTGACGGGTGGGCCTGACCACCACAATTTGGTGTCGTGGGGGATGTGCTCCTGGCAGCCCCTTCCCGCTGCGCTGGTGCGCCCCGGGCCCTGCCAACCCAAGGGGTTCTTCCAGTGTGATGCAGAGTTTGAAAGGGGTAAATCCAAGCCTGGCGGTGAGTCCCTAGGGGGTGGTTTGTTTAACAGGGGTTTGGGTCTGGAAGGCAGGCGTGGGGGCCCAGAGGGGCACCGAATGGAGTTTGTTGGGGGAGGAATGGGCAATGTAGAATCCAGGGCAGTTCCATTGTGTCTAGCCGCAGGGGCTTGCAGGGGGAATTTTGAGGCAGTGGGCCAGGGCGGTTTCATTCTTGGGTTAGTGGCTCGTGGCCCAGATTTTAGGCCAGGCCCCAAAATGGGATTTAGGGGGTTAGCTTCGTTAATCCTGATGGGGGTTTTCGTCATGTGGAATGGGGGTGGCAATTGGGACAGTGGGTGGAATTCCAGATGACGCTTTTAGACTCTAGACTCCCGTTGCAGGGTCACGGCTAAACCCTTTGATTTTCAAGCCTGTCATGGGTTAATTTAGGTTGGATGGGACAGCCGATTCCCTTTCCGAGGTTGGGGTCCTGAAACCCAATTCCTGGGGTTAATCTTGATTTAATATTATTGTAAAGCGTCTAATTCTCCTTTACGTTTCCCTCGGTTCAAAATACTGTTAATAAACTTTCAAATTAAAAAAAAATTTCCTTTAAACCCTTTCTTTACCAATTGCAGTCTGGCAGAAAACTCCTTTTTCCTTAAATCATTTCAAATTCTTGTAAAATTGCAAAAGGAAAAGAAAAAGCTACTTTTTGTTTCGCTTCAAAAAAAAAAAACGACCTATAGATAGGCAACAGGAGCTCAATTGCTGTGGAAAAAAAAAAAACGCATATAAAAAACTTAAAACCAAATTTCGAAGTTAAAAAAAGATTTTTCGCAATTGGGTACGTTAAAAGAAAATTGTGCCAGTAACGATTTCCAGAAATTCAAATTATTAACTTAAACTTCATTCGTATATTTCTTACATAAAAATTTAAAGTCAAGGCCGAAAACGTCAGAGAGTTTTTATCCGAGCAAGACGCTTACACTCTGCACAAACCCTCCAGAATACATTTTCCCAGAAACCGAGTGTTTGTCCCCCGGCCTTTAAACCAATTTCAGGCTGATCTTTGTGACATGCAGGCTCTGTCCGAACATAACGACGGGTACAAGTATTTATTAACGGTCATCGATGTATTTTCCAAAAAGGCCTATGTCCTGGCGTTAAAGAAAAAGACGGCCGATGCAGTAACGTCGGCCTTTGAATCTATTTTCCAAGACAGCAAGACGCCGGAAAAGCTGCAAACAGACGCGGGTAAAGAATTTTTCAACCAAAAGTTTGAAGCCCTGATGAAGAAGTACGGTATAGTACATTTTGCTACAGCCAGTGACCTGAAGGCCTCGGTGATTGAAAGATTTAACCATACGCTGAAAACTAGAATGTGGAGATATTTTACGGCCAACAATACTCATCGATACCTCGACGTCTTACAACATTTGGTCGACAGCTACAACAACAGCTTCCACAGCAGTATTAAAATGACTCCTACACAGGTGACCTCGGAGAACGCCTCTCAAGTGTTTCAAAATTTGTACGGCACGTTTCCCTCTCGACACAGAGAGGCGCCAAAGATGAAGTTTAAGAAGGGGGAACTGGTCAGAATATCCAAACTACGAGGGGTGTTTGATAAAAAATACGAACAAAGTTTCACAGACGAAGTGTTTACGGTGTCAGACCACCTACCTCGTACCCCTCCGGTATACAGGCTCAAAGATTATGATGGTGAACCTATCCAGGGATCGCTTTTCTGAAGCAGAGTTGCAGAAAGTAAAAATGGCTAAAGACAGAACATACAGAGTGGAAGAAATTTTGAAACGGCGTACCGTCAGGGGTGTAAAACAGGTTTTAGTACGTTGGAAAAACTGGCCTGAGAAATTCAACAGTTCGGTCAAAGCCTCGGATCTGAAAGACATTTAAATCTGTGTGCCTCGCGACCACGGCTTTCATTATTCGTTCCTCTAGTCACTCGCTCGCTCGCTCGCTCAGTATGGACTCTTCGAACCAAGACGGGTTTTACGTCACCCTGCCTTCCAACGCCAGTCTGGAAATGTTTAAAAATAACACCAGTTCTAGTTACACGACGGATCTGGCTAAACCCATCGAACTGAGCGGAGACTGGGTCGTAGGTCTCTGTGAAATCGTTTACCCCACACCTGGTATAACTTATCTCCGGTCGGGTCTTATTTTGTATTGTCAAAACTGAAAGAAGGTCAACCGCCTGACAGAGTAGGGTCGGTGACAAACGTGATATTTGGTAGGGGAGGATATTATGACAGTCCAAAAGAACTCCTGGATCATATAGTCCCGCCATTAAAAAGCACATCCCGGCGCCGACATTTCTTTCAACAACGTGACCAAACGCTTTGACTTCAAAGGAGACGGCGGCACAGAATCCTCGTCCCCACTCGCTTGGGTTACATGCTAGGCCTAAAACCGGGGGAATGGTGGACTCTTGGACCCGACCGTCCCGCTACCTACCCCGCTGATCTCGACGCGGGGCTCAATAGCTTGTACGTTTACACGGACCTCGCTCAGTATCAAACGGTGGGCGATAGTTACTCCCCGCTTCTGGGAGTGGTCAACATCAAAGGGCATTTTGGCGATACGGTGAGCATCAGATATCATACTGTACATTACGTACCCGTGTCAAAAAGTACATCAAAAATATCCACATCGAGATCAAAACGGATCGCAACAGACACGTAAACTTTGTTTACGGCAAGACCATCGTCAAGCTACACTTTAAACCGGCTAACTTTCGACGTTGAACACCGTCTCTGTATAACTACGACGCCTGATAAGGCCCTTGTTCAGTATCTATCGGACAGTCTGCGGCTACGGTCTGCTTCGAGAGAAAAGCCATGGCTCAGATACGCTGGAGAGAAGATCCTCATCGCTTTGTCGGCTATTATGAAAGTCAAGTCGGGGGTGCCTTACCTGGGTTTTACGGAGCACCCGTCATGTACGGTCGCGGTATAGGTTCTATATTTTCCAAATTATTTCGTTTCGTGTCCCCTCTGCTCAAAAGAGGTTTTGCCATCGCTAAACCTCATCTTAAATCGGCCGCTAGCCACATCGCATCGGATGTGATCAGCCAGGCAACGGAGAAATTAACCGGTCATGAGAAGCAAGAGGGATGAGGCGGTATTTTCGTGTTATCGCTCAGATTGAAAAAGAGACCGCCTGGAGAACGTGTTTTCAGCTCGTCTAAAAAAGCGCGTGAGGGTTCAAAGACAAACTCACTCGGTAGAAGCAAGCGTAAGGGAAGGAAGTCTACCAGAAAGTCTGACATCTTTTAAACGCTAAGGGGGGAAAATAATATTCCTTTAAAATGGCTCTTTTACATCATAAATCTCCCGAATGCACTCTAGCGGAACTGGATTTATTTTCAGCCCCCATGACCCAGCTGTCTGTCGAAGATAAGATGTACACTGAAATTTCACCTCTCTCCGCCATCACCGACGGGGGCCCCATTGAGTTTTTTATCCCAGGAGATGGTGAAAAGTATTTGGATCTCAACGATACTTTGTTTACGTCGCGGCGTGAAAATTACCAACGTCGACGGTACCGACCTGGCGAATGATGCGCCGGTGGGCCTTGTGAATTATCACCAATGCGACGTGACTCTGGGGGATCGACTGATTTCTCAGTCTAGCTCCACACACCCTTACAGAGCCATCATTGAAACTCTGCTCAACTTTTCAGGAGACACGCTCAAGAGTCAATTTAGCGCGGGTCTTTTTTACAAAGATACGGCGGGAGCCATGGACTCCATAGTGATCAATAACGGGCCTAACAGAGGGCTGAATGAGAGAGCCGCCTTCACGGTCAATTCTAGAGAAGTACACCTGATGGGTCCTCTCCACGGCGACCTGTTTTTCTGCGAGAGGCTCCTTTTGAACAACGTGGATATGAGAATTAAACTGAATCGCTCCAGCGACTCTTTCTGCCTGATGGGGCCCCGCAACTCCAATTTTCGTTTGAAGATATTAGGGCCTCTCTGTTTGTCAAAAAGTCACCGCTTCCCGGCCGACGCTTTAGGTCACGCAGCGGCTTTACTGAAGGGTAACGCGCTCTACCCCTTGTCGCGCATCAACGTAAAAACCTACTCCATTCCAGAGAATTCCAGGGTATGTAATCAGGAGAATCTCTTTCTCGGGGCTATGCCCAAATACGTGGTTTTGGGCATGGTAAACCACGAAGTCTTCACAGGGTCGAGAGAGCTGTCGCCCTTCAATTTTATCCACAACGACGTGGAATATCTGGCCCTCTGTCAGGACAGCAAACAGATTCCCGCCAAAGCTTTCCAACCCCAATTTAATGACGGGATTTCGGTCAGAGAATTTTACAACGTGTTCATGGCCACAGGAGACATCTCAAAGATTTACCTCTGAGCATCGATCGTCGAGAATTTAACGACGGTTACTCTTTGTTTGTGTTCAATCTCAACCCGGGAGAAGACAACGATGCGTTGTCCCCCATTTCCAACGGGAATCTAAGACTGGAGATGAGATTCAGAGTTCCCCTGCCCCACACTACCACTCTGATTGTGTACGCCTGTTACGATTCCATTCTGGAAATCAACTCGAAACAACAGGTGTTGGTGGATTATTATTAACTAAAAGAAAAAAAAAAATGGATAACCATCAGCTGGAAAATCTTTTGCACCGTCTGCTGGGGGATGTATTTTTGCGGCGTGTGGGCCTCGGACCAGCTTCCTCGCTCACTTTGTCGTTCAGATCCCCCGCGTACTTTATCGTCAACACACACCCCTCCCACATGCCAGGAGAACACTGGTTAGCTTTGACTCTGGAAGAAAACGGCGCGGCTACCTTTTTCGACTCTTACGGTCTGCCCCCACACTTTGATTATTACCCTTCGAGTATCTCGCAGTTTTTGGAAGACCGTTCTACAGAGATCTTGTACCACAATCGACAGCTTCAACACCCCTGTCCATTACCTCTGCGGGCAACACTGCGTTTATTATCTCTGCCAGCGGCGCCCGTGGATTATCGTTTCCACGTGTACTGTCTCTGTACCACCGAGATGCATCCAAAAATGATGCGACGGTCTCTGACTTTTTGTGAAAAATACAAACGCTGTATCCGAATGTCTACCCCGTGCGACTCTTTTACCCACCTGACTTGCTCTTTACAAACGTTTAAAGATTGTTGCAGATGATCCTGTTTGTTATTATTTTCTTGTAAAATGCGTGATAAAAAATGTACCGTAGACACGTGAACGCTGATGAATAAAGATTTTATTGAGAAAAGGACAGAGTATGAGTCATTTATGGGGAAAAGTGGATCCATCTAGAAGGTTTTTTCAGTCTTTTTTTATCCTCTCCCTCTTCCGACGGACTAATCCATCGCGGAGATAGGTTAACTTTTCTTCTTCTTCTTTTTTTCTCTTCTTGTTCTTCTTCATGCCAAAGATCAGGCAAGTCGTCCGTTTTGAGACGATGCAACTGTTCACGTGCTTGAGGGTTAGTCACGACGGATAACGGGACGTTCAGATCGTTCAGAATACTTAGGAAACTAGTCCAACCAGCCGGCGGTGGGGCTCTTTTTTTATAAGAAAGGTTTTTAAATAAATCGATCATATGAGACCCTTTCACAGTCTTCCCTTATAAACAAATTCCCTTTCGAAGTCCAGCCCCCTCACCTTCGCTAACTTCTTCATCACGTACTTTCGGCGTTTTCTGCGATCGCGGGGGAGGAAGACTTTTTAATATCTCACTAGCCATTTCATCTAAATCCCGCTCCGTCAAATCCTTTTGCGGTACGGGCGAAGGCGCCGCCGTCGTGTCCGCCGCGATGGCGTGAACTCCTTCCCCTCCTCTCGCTGACGGGTCATGATGCAAAGACAAAGTCACCCGACGTTCCTCTTTCTGACCCTGCTTGATCAGAGCGAGGTATCTTTGCAGGAGCGCGTTGTATTTTTTTGATTTTTTTCATAGGAACTCAATCCGGGTTCATTTAAGATCTCTCTCATTTGAACGCCCAAATCATCTTGGCCGTCTGTCTGATAGAAGAAGATTCAAGCGGTCAGACGGCTCAGCTGCTGGGGTGAGAGGAGAAACATTTTCTGGCTCGTCCTCAGAGACATTTTATTTTCTTACAAGTCCTCCTATGAGGTTTCCGATGATAGGTATAGCGGCTGAAAGTAGGGGTAAAAGAAATCCCCCCGTCTGCTTCTTTAACACTTGTTTTTTATGTTTCAAACCCACTTTTCTGTCCGCCCACAGTTTGATAATTTTTTTCTGTCTCTTTAGTTTCGTATATTGTTGAGACGAGAGGGGAATGTTGCCTTTCAAAATATTGACGGCGATCTCACACAGGGCGCTGAGAAAGTCCGGCGAACAGTGAGCTAGAATATCTCGACGTTTCTGAGGCGTAGCCAGGTACAGAGCTTTGAGTAAGGGACCGTTCCTTTTTATACGCTTCGACATGGTGAGGAGGAATTTATCTGGGTTTCTGGACGTACACCGTCGGCCACTGACCGGGAAGTATCCCGGTCCTCAGTCTGTACCGTTCTGGGCAGGTGGGTGTGAGGTCGAGGATTAAATAGCCGTGAGGGTCTTTGACGGCGCCTTCAAAACTTTCCAGAAAAAAGGTTTTTTGGGACGGAAAGATCTGATGAGCTAACACATTCAGCTGTAATTTATCCCGAGGATTTTTAAAGAGCACCATATAATTACTGTCCAGACTGATGGTGCGGCTGTATTTGCCTCGATGAAATACATTTTGAGTGAGCATCATGACGCTCATACGTCTATGATGTCTGTACTGCGTGAAAATTCTAACCACTTCAGGATGGTCAGAGGCCTGAAAAATAACATTGTCCAGAATAATCAAATGACTCTACTCGGGAGGAAACAGGTTGTCGTCTTCAAAAGACTCAGGCAGACCTTCAACAAATTTAATATTTTTTTTTATCTTTTGTAGTTCAGCATACATAGGTTGAAAGGAAGTATAAATCCACACTACATTTTCAGGTACAATATTTACAAGATTTTTTAAATTTTCTAAAACACTTTTTACAAAATAGGTTTTCCCACAACCGCTGGGTCCCACCTCCAGACATGAAAAAGGTGCAGTAAGTCTAGGATCAAAGTTAATTTCCTCCATCACAGACTCGATTCAAAATCAATAGCCGAAAGGCAGGCTCGTCCCGTCGCTAAACAGACGTCTTTTGTCGTATACCACTCTAAATTTTTTCTGAAATGCTGAATTTTTCAATAGCAGTCTCTTTTTATCCCTAACGATGTTGTGTTGAGGGATTTGAATCACCCCGTTCCTCTCCCTAGACTCGTCCAAATAACCTTCCACCAGCTCTTTCACACCGTCAAAGTTTACTCGCTCGCTGCTGTCTTGGGTCTGAGTGATACCCTTGACGCGCATCACTACCTTTTTACTATTTCTAGTTTGGTAGGCGTAACTTTTAGGACCGGCGGCGGCGTATTCTTGAATGCTGTCGCCTCCCAGCTCATCCGTCAAATCCCCCAGATAATGACCCAGTTCCAAGGGGGACTCTCCCTCTTTCACTGAATAAATCAGGCTATCTGTATCAGTATAGAGGACCCTGTCTCCCAACTGTTCCAGATACTCATACAACTTGAGACGGGCGTAGGCGGTGGTGAAGGCGGCGACGAAAACGTTATTGGATCTGCGGGAGGTACGACGCGCATCGCTCGTGGTAATTCCACTGAACCATTGCGGTTTTGTCGCTGAGGAAGGAAAAGTACTTGACTCGATGCTGGCCTGAAAACATCAAGCGGAAAAACTGCTCCGGCTCGCTGATCAGCTCGGTTCTAGTCATATTACTTCTCTCGCGCAAACTTGCCCCAGAAGCTGTTGAGGCAGAGCTTAGACACCTGTCTCCTGGCTGGGTTGGTTTCAATTTTGTCTGCGTCTAATTGGACGCCTTGATGGAGCCGATAGTCTCTGATGTACTTTTGCCTGCTTTCCTCATCACACGCCTCTGGGGGGTACCCAGAAGCCTCCTGCTTTCCTTTCAGAAAGGTGTGTATGTAGTCGACAAAGATGGAATCGCTACGTCTGTCAAAGTGCCACACTTCGTTAATCTCTCCGACTCTGTAACCGTGATCCAGAGCTTTGTTGAATTCGACGGTGACCCACACCCCCGTCAACGCTCTAGCCTCATCGTCGTGTTTGCAAGAGGATGTCTGATTGTTTGTTTCAGCACACGTACGGCAGAGGGTGAACACCAATTTGCCTCGAGAGGTTTTGTAAGGCAGTACAGGAAAAAAGAGCCCACGAGGAGGGTAGACGACGGCGCTGATGAGCCCGTAGTAGTGTCGTGGGTCATCAAAGTCTTTGTATACGACGGTAGGGTGGCCTTTAGCGGGTACGCAAAGCTACAATTGACGTGAGGGGTACAGAGGCGTCACGCCCACGTACTGCACGGTTTCGTCAGAGGCCGCCGTGTATCTCAACCTCACGGCGCAGGTCCTACCTCCGTGAGAGAGCTTGGCGAGGGAGAGGGGTTTGGGGGCTCGAAAGCGTTTTTGAAAGGCCATCACTCCGGGTGTGAGCGTGTCATCTCTGACCAATCGTGTTCTCTCATGACGATCGTGCGGACTCCGTAAACGTTTTCCAGTCTTTGTAATTTCTCACAGGTAGCCGTGCAGCGCCTCATAGAGGGTTCCTGTCAAAGGACACGCTCTCGCAGGGCTGAAAACAGGTGGGACAACCGTGATAAAAGCACCCCAGGAATTCCCATGCGTATTTTACACCTTCGATTTCGCATAACCGTCCACAAAGTAAGGCCCTATTTGTTTTTTCCCCTCGTTCAGAGCGTGCGAATAAACTTGTTTTTGTGCGCGCCACCCACTCTAACCACTGGATGGAGGCGTTTGAATAGCTTTTTGCACTGACGCCTGTAGTTGTCAGGCGAAGGTATGACCAAGGATTGAGGGGCAGGAAATTGGTGAGAAACACTTTCATGCAGGCTGAGGCAATAGTCACACAGCTGAAAGGGTCCACTCCCGTGTTATGGAGAAACTGATTTCTGAATCTGGCGCATCCTCTAAGAGAATGCGGACGCCATTTTTACAATAGTACAGAGCTTCCTTTTCAAAGTGAAAGATACCCTGAGAAGCTGTTTCGTACCAGCGCTGAAACTCTGCTCGCTGATGCGATGTCATGCGTTCTACACCGTAATCGTTGGGTGGGGGTAGGGTCCGGACGTATCTTAAATGCTTCTTTGAGCTGAATCTGTGAGGGAAATAGCCCTTGCTCTGATCGCTAAAACCCAACGCTTTGGGCATAGCGTTTAAAGGCATGGTGAGAAAACATAACGAGTCGATGAATTTTAACCGGAAATCAGGATCTGTGAAACTCAGAACTTTACTGCCGTGCATGATGAGGTGAGAAGGTTTGTAACCCAGTTCTATCATGCAGTTGAGGATCAGGTAGCTGTCAAAACCTCGAGCGTTGTGGGCTATAAACGTGGCTCCCTGGTAAAGAGGTCTCCTGAAACGCAGGAGAAAGTCTCTGACGCAGTCTAAACCGTAAGAGCCCCACTCTTCACCCTTCCATGTTTTGGTGCACACCAAGTAAGGGACGTGCACCCCTTCCCTGTCGATTTAACGTTTCAAAATCGTAAAAATCAATTTTTCACCGTGCTCCGTCACCGGTGGAGAGGCTGGATGTAGCATCGGTGCTGCTCCGTGCTCAGACTGTCGAGGGCTACTTTTTTCCCCGCAGATGTGACACGCCTTCAGAGGACAGGTGTGAGACTTTGCTGTTTTACTGACGGTGTACAGATTTCTACAATCCCTGCATCTTTTAATCATACCGCAAGTACTGATGCACTTTTCACCCCTCTGCCGAGGCTCTTTGTGTCTGGAAAAGCACAAAGGCATACAACACATCCTGCCGCAGTCCTGGCAGTATACGCTGGCTGAGATTCTCTCCCACTGGACAGAGGTCACAGCAGACAGGGGCAGTAGCAGGGGCAACGGTGCGTGTGTGTGAGTTTTCAAAGGTCTTGTAGCAATACTGACAAACGTACCTAGCACCCAGAAAACCTTTCAGATTTTGTATACCGTAGTAATGATTTTGCAACAAAAGCAGAAATAGAGGATTTGAACGATCAGAAAAAGCGGTCTCAAAATGAGAGGACGCTCGTCTGTAGTTTTGTGAAAGACCACAATTTTACATCTGAGAATATTTTCAAATTTACCTATGTCGCTAAAGGTCACGGGTGTCTGCTCACTCAGACCGGCTAGACGCTGCAACTCTCTCCCTCGTTCTACAGCCTCATTGACGCCGACCCCGGGGTTTGTGAGGTGAGCTAGGCAGATGGCGAAGCAGAGACGATCATCGTTATTGTTTACCACGTACAGATGGCGTTTCTTCTTTTGAATGATTTCGCACTCTAAAGTTTTGTGCAGTTTTCTTTTGACACCGCCGTTGGGATTTCTCACCACCTGGACGATTAATTCCAGGTTATCGTCTGAGGCGATATCTGCGTTGGATTGTACTAACCTTTCTAGCAGACCCTCAAAGGCGGGAAGGATGGCATCCCGTTTTTCGTCACGGTCACCGAGGCGTGTTGATGCACGCTTTCTCCTCTCAACTCTAACTGGATCACATCATTTCGTCTAGCGTTTGATTTTGCCTCCTCCGCCAAATCTCGGAGGATGCTCATAACATCTATGTAAAATTGAGCGAGATCAGGTGCGTTTTGGGAGGAGGAACGCGAAAGTACGCCTTATTTCCACGTTGTTAAAGCGGTCGTGGTCGTCGTTCTGGAAGTGGTCGGAGGGAGGAGGAGATTCTAAAATTTCCTCCTCGATGCTCTGGAACAGGGTCTGTCTCTGGTGATGAGGGTACCGGCGACGCTGCTCGGGCATCCTCAAAGATGGGTGAGCTAGGGGAGGTGAGGCTTTGAAGAGCATTTTCTAAGGGCTGAAAATAATGTTCTGGGTTTGCTGCCGCTGACAAAAGCACAAGATGCTGGAGAACATTTTCTAAGGGCTGAAAATAATTCTCTGCACCAGAATGTTCTGCACCAGAATTTGTAACATTTATTTCAGCAACAGGTGGAAGGTTATTCAGTTCTTCTACAATTTCTTCTAACTCTACAGGAACTGCTATGAACTCTTTATCCATTTCTCTTTTCAAAAAAAAAAAAACCCAGAGTGGAAGTGGAATGTCGAGTTACTGATATTCACCACAGTGGTAGGCGCTCTATGATCCCTGCGTACCCTCCTCCGACGTCGTGAATGCTGGAAGCGGGGACGGGAACCAGAACCGGAACCGGAACCGGAACCAGAAGCGGAGCCGTGAGGCTGAAATCCCTCTCTAAATTGCACGGGCTCCCAGATCTTCAACCGTTTGTCTGATGTATCAGCAGCAGGTTGCTCTTTGGCAGGTTGAGGCTCTGTAGACAGATGCACGAATCATCATATTATTTTTAATGATAAAAAAAAAAAAACTTTAAGACTCCTCTTGGTTCAAATTTTTTAAATCTACCATCTTTATTTTCGTTAAAACTTACCCGTTATTTCTCTCACTGGTTGGATATTTTCAGGAGGTAAATCCTCCAGAGGGCCAGGTTGAAATTCTCCTCCAGCTCCTCTGAAGTCACTTTTAACAAGGAAAACCTTCGTTAAATCATTTCAAAATTAATCGTTTAAATGTATAGCTGCTCTGCGGAGACTTACCAGAAAACAAGTTTCCACGCGGAAGAGAGTGTATTTCGGCGCAAACGGTAATCTCTAAGATAAATAAAATGTTATATGTAGTTACTCTGTAGTTTTTAAAAAGCGACAGGATCGAGCAGATAAATTCGTATTCATACCACGACTCATCTTGCCGGCGCAGTCTGATCCCTATGTACTGGTGTTATTTTCTCACCTACACATTTTATACCTTTCGCTTTTTTTCTTTCGTTTTTTTTTTTTGTGATGCGCCTGAAAAACAACAGATCCGTTGTCAATACGCATTTTAGAGACATAAAGTAGAGGAAATACAACAGACCCCTGTTGTAAATAAGTATTTTAGAGACACAAAGTGGAGGTAACACCGGTTTTTTTCATACCATAGAGGACCTTTTGACCTGAAACTATGTGAATGTTTGTGTGAAACTCTGTGAGTGTTTGTGTTAGTTTCTGCAGATGCGAGCCATCAAATGTTCTGCAAAGGGAGGAGAAGGGTCATGCACACAAGAGCATCTACAGATCATGTTTGCGTAAAGCACATCATGTTTGCATAAAGCATCCCATTTTCCCATAAAGCATCCCATGTTCCCATAAAACATTCCATGTTTCCATAAAGCATACTTATTTATTTCTATTTATTTGACACCATCTAGTTTTGCTGAGGGGAGGGACGGACGGAAAGGGGGGGGGTGCGTCGGACTAGGGGCAGGGGTCACGTGGGTCCTGTGGCGGGAAGAGAGGGGGTCAACTGGCGGTCAACTTGGGGGGAGTGGGGGGGTCATAAATTATCTTGACAGAAGGGTGTACTCTATTCTCTCTCACACCTGTCATTTCAGCTCTTACATTACAGTTTTAGCGCTTCCAGCCCATACGAGACTGTTTTTCACAACGTTTGCCCTGAAAGTGCCAGGTACTGCAGATGATGACAAACACACGGGGAAAACTCTGCAAAATGCTTCTTCTAATGTAAAATAGTGTTTCCATGCTGGAAAAATCTTATTTTGACGCCGGCAGCACATTTGATGCACACCTGTCATTTAAGCTCTTACATTACAGTTTTAGCGCTTCCAGCCCATATGAGACTGTTTTTCACAACGTTTCCCCTGAAAGTGCCAGGTACTGCAGATGACAGAAACACACGGGAAAACTCTGCAAAATGCTTCTTCTAATGTAAAATAGTGTTTCCATGCTGGAAAAAGTCTTATTTCTACGCCGGCAGCACATTTGATGCAAACCTGTCATTTCAGCTCTAACCTTACAGTTGTAGCGCGCCAGCCAGCCCATACGAGACTGTTTTTCACAACGTTTGCCCTGAAAGTGCCAGGTACTGCAGATGACAGAAACACACGGGAAAACTCTGCAAAATGCTTCTTCTAATGTAAAATAGTGTTTCCATGCTGGAAAAAGTCTTATTTCTACGCCGGCAGCACATTTGATGCACACCTGTCATTTCAGCTCCAACGGTAAAATTTGACCGTTCCTGCCAATCCGAGACTGTTTTTCACAACGTTTGCCCTGAAAGTGCCAGGTACTGCAGATGACAGAAACACACGGGAAAACTCTGCAAAATGCTTCTTCTAATGTAAAATAGTGTTTCCATGCTGGAAAAAGTCTTATTTTGACGCTTGGCAGCACATTTGATGCACACCTGTCATTTCAGCTCCAACGGTAAAATTTTACCATTCCTGCCCATCTGAGACCTTTTTTCACAATGTTTGCCCTGAAAGTGCCAGGTACTGCAGATGACAGAAACACACGGGAAAACTCTGCAAAATGCTTCTTCTAATGTAAAATAGTGTTTCCATGCTGGAAAAAGTCTTATTTTGACGCCTTGGCAGCACATTTGATGCACACCTGTCATTTCAGCTCCAACGGTAAAATTTTACCGTTCCTGCCCATATGAGACTGTTTTTCACAACGTTTGCCCTGAAAGTGCCAGGTACTGCAGATGACAGAAACACACAGGAAAACTCTGCAAAATGCTTCTTCTAATGTAAAATAGTGTTTCCATGCTGGAAAAAGTCTGATTTTGACGCTTGGCAGCACATTTGATGCACACCTGTCATTTCAGCTCAAACGGTAAAATTTGACCGTTCCTGCCAATAGGAGACTGTTTTTCACAACGTCTGCCCTGATAATGCCAGATACTGCAGATGACAGAAACACACGGGAAAACGCTGCAAAATGCTTCTTCTAATGTAAAATACTGTTTCCATGCTGGAAAAAGTCTTATTTTGACGCCAGCAACATATTTTAGACACATTTCAGCTCTAACTGACTGAAACTTACCGTTTTAAGGATCAAGGATCAAGGATCAAGGAACTTTATTGTCATACCAGGACATTTACATGTTATGGTACGAAATTAGTACTCAGGTCCCAGTTTAAGCCATCAAGAGCAAGACGTGAACAAGAATGAAATCTAAGCATAAGGGCAATGAAATCTAAACATAAGGGTAATAAAATATAAACATTAGAGTAGAGAAATAAATATAACATTAGAGAAAAATAAAAATAAACATTAGAGCAGAAATCTATAAACACTGTGAAATTTAAACAATTAAGTAAAGTGAAAATAAGATAAGATAAGGAAGCCGAAGTTAGCACGTGCATAAATACTCATGTGCAAGTAGGAGGTAGTGGTAGTGCAGATAGATAAAGTGTTGTAGTGCAGGACTGTCAGTGTGTGGTGGTGGGGGGAGGTCGGTCTACAGGGCAGGGCTAGAGTTCAGCAGTCTTACAGCTTCAGGGAAGAAGCTGTTCCTGAGCCTGGTGGTCCTGCTCCGGATGCTCCTCAGCCGCCTGCCTGAGGGGAGGGGTTGGAAAAGATTGTGTGCGGGATGGGTGGAGTCCTTCATGATGCGGAGGGCCCTCCCTCTGCATCGTGCTTTGTAGAGGTCTGAGGTGGTGGGCAGGCTGTTTCCCACAGTCCTCTGTGCAGCCTTTACCACCCTCTGCAGAGCCTTCCTCTCAGCAGCAGTGCAGCTGCCATGCCACACAGTGATGCAGGTGCAGAGGACGCTCTCCACCGCACAGTGGTAGAAGCTCCTCAGGACTGAGCTTCCAAGTCCAGCTCGCCGCAGCTTCCTGAGGAAGTAGAGGCGCTGGTGGGCCTTCCTGACCAGATAGGATGTGTTGGTGTTCCAGGTAAGGTCCTCGGTGATGTGCACGCCCAGGTACCTGAAGCTGGAGACCACCTCCACAGCTGCTCCTCCGATGTGCAGGGGGGGAGAGGCGCCTGTCTCTTCTGAAATCCACCACCATCTCCTTGGTCTTTTTCACATTGATGCAGAGGTTGTTGTTTCTGCACCACTGCTCCAGATGTTCCACCTCCTCTCTGTACTCTGACTCATCGTTGTCGGTGATGCGTCCCACTACTGCTGTGTCGTCCGCGAACTTCACTATATGACAGCTGGGGTGTCTCGCCGAGCAGTCGTATGTCAGCAGGGTGAACAGGAGGGGCTCAGCACACCACCCCCTGCGGCGAGCCAGTGCTGAGGGTGATGGAGGAGGAGATGGTGTTGTGGATTCTGACAGTCTGTGTTCTGTTGGTCAGGAAGTCCAGGACCCAGTTCCCCAGTGTGGGACTCAGACCGAGGAGGGAGAGCTTCTGTACCAAGGTCTGTGGGATGATGGTATTGAAGGCAGATGAGAAGTCCAGGAAGAGCAGACGGACATATGAGTTCCTGCTCTCCAGGTGGGTGAGGGTTGTGTGGACCACTGATGAGATGGCGTCATCAGTGGAGCGGTTCTTCCTGTAGGCGTACTGGTGGGGGTCCACAGTGACATCGATGGAGTTTTTGATGTGGCCCATGACCAGCCTCTCAAAGCACTTCATGACTACCGGGGTCAGAGCTATGGGTCGGTAGTCATTGGGGCCTGTCACTGTGGAGCACTTGGGGACGGGGACAATTGTGGCAGTCAGGTGGGGACAGTTGCCAGTGACAGTGAGGTGTTGAAGATGTCCGTCAGCACCTCAGACAGCTGGTGAGCACAGTCCCTCAGAACCCGCCCTGGGATGTTGTCAGGGCCTGCAGCTTTATGGGGTTAATTCCTATGAGGGTTCTCCTCACGTCAGCTGTGGTCACACTGAGGGGTGTGTCACCGGGGGGTGGTGTGAGTCTGGTGCAGGAGGGGGGGGAGTCAGGATCCTCGAAGCGGGCATAGAACCTATTGAGTGCCTCTGGCAGGGAGGGGTCCAGTGGGCATTGTGCATCCCTGGTGTTGTAGTTTGTTATGCACTTGATACCCTTCCACATGCTCCGGGGGTCGTTGGAAGCGTTTCCAGCCATTCTTTCCGTCTTTTTCCCAGCGTCTGCTCTGAAAATTTCATATACTGGGGATCACACAAACATACTGGAAAACTCTGCAAAATTAAAAATACTGTTTCCATGATGAAAAACTCTAATTTTAACACCACTAGCAAGTTTCACACTCACCTTTTCGTTGCAGCTCTAACGATCCCGTTATAGCGTTTTCTACCCATGTGAACATCATTTTCACAAAGCCTTCCTTGAAAATACCACATTGCAGATAAAGGAAACAGGCGAAAACTCACATTCGATTTGTCGGCTATGGCTACCGCTATATCTTGACTAAAAAAGTGAGGCTAGTGAAAAAAAAAAAAGAAAAGCAGTGCTCATACTTCTCTATGATTGGTTGGTCACGTTCAAAGGAAGAGCGACGTTAGCTGCCCGGAGAAAAAAACAAAACTAGCCGCTACACCTGGACTAAAAAAGTGAGTCTAGTGAAAAAAAAAAAACAGCACTGCTCGTGCCGCCATGATTGGTTGGTCATGTTCAAAGGATGCCCGAAGTTTGTTGCCCAGATTAAAAAAAAAACAAAACTTCTCATGCATCTGCACGCACGCATAGAGCAGCAATTAATAGAATGTGCATTATTGAGCGATAATACGATCTCTCTCCTCTGGCAGATCCTCAACATTTTTAATCCTTTACTTTCTAATATACTGTAATAAATATCTGTAATTTCCCTAAGAACCCGATCCATCAAGTCAATAAAGTGTAAGTAACACGTTATTAGCCTACAAAATTCAAATGTTATTCAAACGATAACGTCATACAATATAATTTGTCTGTATATCAGACTGGTTTTGCACGTTTAATTTAAAGAATATGCGTGTTGCCAACAGACAGAAGCAGGCAATAGAGCGGTGAAGAGGAAGCTGCAAAACCAGCATTTTGGTAAGTATAATGATTCTTTATTTTTGAGATTGACGGTATTTCACTTTATTTTATTTATCTTAGTCGTGTTTTATATGGAATATACGGGTTGTGGGTCGCAGACTGCACTGTTTTTGCAAACGTTAGCTAGCGAAAAACTGGTTAAGTTAAGCTAACGCTAGCTGCCTGCATTAGCCATGTCACCTTCAGGACAGAGGGATTGCCAGCACATTATCTAAAACCCTCCAGGTTAGAAAACTGTTGGAGCGACAGCCCATTGTTTATAGTTGTCAAGTTACACGTTATGGTATTATGTTACACGTTAGTATGACATTACAGAGGTACTAAGTCAGGGCGGTTTTCCTCTGTTTTGCATGCTCACCATGGTAGTTTATGCTGCAGTTCCAGTAGCACACACGCTTTAAACACTGTGTGAGCTTAAGCTCGGGTAATATTTAACACTGACTCGTTAGCTCAGCAGCCACTGCGGCTCTGAGTTTTTATTGGGTTTAATTTGAACTGGAAGAGGGTTGTTGCTAAGAATCTGATATATCCCTGCTCTTATGTTCAAAATAGTGTCTATTAAAAAGTAAGGTTTTGCTGTCAAACATCAGTCATCTGCATGTGAAAGCGAGAGAGAAAAGATAGAAATTGAATTGAGTACAAATTTAACTAAAGATGTCATAACTTGAATTGTGATTAAGAATTAAATTGTTGACATCTGAAACTGAAGTCATATATAATTAATGTGCCAATGTCAGCTATTCTTATTGCATGGAAGTCCAATCAAGCAATCAGTCATCTCTTACAGCTCCACCAAGTGAATCAGTCTGGAGTGGGACCTTGGAGGAATCCATCTGGGCAGAGACAGTTATATCTCATATTGGGTAAGATTATGTTATAGAAAAAAGGCACAATTAACATTGGCTAAGCAGTTAAATTGTTTAACCTCATCAGTAACCAGCCTAATTAAGCATGCATATTTTGCTGTTGAACTGTCCCCTTGCTACAGGTGCAGAGGAAAACCCTGGGCGGTGAGCGTTACTGCAGAAGGCACAGTAATTATCACCACACATCTGTGAAGACAATTTTCAGGTAAAAATTTGTCTGTTACATTTATATTGCTGAAAATGTTTTCTTGTGTGAGATTTAAAATTTAACGTAGTTGAGATTCAGTACAACATCTGTGCTAATATAGCACCTCAGGGAACTCATGTAAATTAAGTTTACTATTCTTGCTGTACTAAGTGGATAGCAAAATACTAGTCCATCGTCTTAGGTAGTGTATTTTTTAGTCTGTTGCAAAACTAGAGATTAATATGAATTAGTTTAATCTATGGATATGTTCATGTGGAAGGGCATCAGGAAGGGCAACAGAAAGAATATCTAAAAAATGCCAAAAGAACAATAATAAAGCAAATGTTTATTTATGTTTAGGTGATGTTCTCATGCCAATGAGCTGGATGCTTAGCATTGAGGGACAAGTGGTTGCGGGTCCACACCAGAAAAGTGTGGCTGGAATGGCAGTGTTTTTCTCATGCTATTGCGTCTTCAATCTGGTGTACCAAGAGGAGGCCTCGTGCACACTTGAATTCATCCAAAGGTAAGTGCTTCAAAGGGGGATGCCAGTGGATTATTATTTAGTTACATTTTTCATTATGAATAACAAATGGTGTAATTTTTATTAAAATCCCTGCATTTCCATTGTATTGCATTGCAAAGCTTCTTTCTGTTTTAGCTTGCATGGATGGAACATCTGCAATTAATGCAAATTTTTGTTTTGAAGTTTTGCATATTTGGAAAAATGTTGTGGGTTCTGCTGTCTCTTCAAACAATGTATTTCATTAAATGTCTTTTTCTCTGATTTTGTGACTTCAGATGCTTCATCAGGATCAACCCAACCTCTGGTACAAAGATGACCAAGTGGATCAGTCCAGGAAGTGGGAAGGTGCACGAGAAGAGTAACAACAGTGTCAGCCCTCATGTCTCTGCACTTCTCAAAAGATTAACAGACTATGGATGGCTTTGAGTGTGTTGCAAGGAAAATGGCACATGGTATTTCTTTAACAAAAGTGGTTTCAAAATAAGCTTTTTACAAGTTACATGTTTGACGTTGCTACACATTTGAGTTGACCATGAATGACTATGCTGCAATAGTCTTGTGCAGTCTGTCCTGGGTTTATGCTTTCCATGCATGTGCTTATTGGCTAATAAAAAGGAAAGTTACCTTAAGTTTAATACATTTCATACACATCTGGTGTGCAATCTGGTACACTGTATTGAATATAATTGCATAATATAATAAACACTGTATTGAGTCCTAATAAATATGTTTTTTCGTCACTTTTTTATTTAAGAGCTCAAGATAATCTAAAGTAGTTTTGATATATTTTGGATTATCAGCAGCCACAGCGTGCCTAATTTGCTAAATGTGAAAAAAATTAACTGTAAACCCATTCTACAGTAAGATACTGAATTATGAATAAGTAACAGCTGTTTATTGGCAACATTAGTTGCCAGCAGGGCTGGACTGGGACAAAAAAATGGCCCTGGCATTTTTGGCTTAGACCGGCCTCTCATAATTAGCTTTTTTTAGTCAATCTGTAAAGGATAGCCATGACCGACAACGAAAGTGAGTTTTCCACTGTGTTTCCCTCATCTGCAATTTGGTATTTTAAGGGATGGCTTTGTGAAAAAGACGTTTCACATGGGCAGAAAACATAACTGGAAGGTTGGAGCTGAAATGAAAGGTGAGTGTGAAACTATCAGCTGGCGTTAAGAGTTTTTTTAAGAATGGAAATACTATTGTCAACTAGAAGAAGTATTTTGCAGAGTTTTCAAGTGTGTTTCTATCATGTGTACTATTTGGCATTGTCACAGCAGACGTTGGCTGGAAACTGTCACACTCTGCTCCAGCCATGGACTCAGTACTTTTCCACTGCCCTGCTCACACCACACCCACTGATCACCACACCCACTCTCAGTCACTGACCACACACCTGCTCTCACTCACTAATCACACACCTGCTCTCACTCACCAATCAGCTCACCTACCAGTATATATTCTCCAGCCTCACACTCACTCAGTGCCAGATTGTTCTCTGCAATGCAAGACTTTCCAGCGATTACCTGCCTGTCTTCCCGGTACCGACCCTGCCTGATTACGACCTGCCTGTTTTGCCTGACCCCCGGTAAATTACCTCTGCTTTCTGTTTTGACCACGAGCTCAGCCTGTCTCTCTCTGGACTGTTCGCCTGATTCTGCCTGCCTCCCTGTTACTGAACTTTTGCCTGTCTTGACCAAGCCTCCTGCCCAGCCCGTGAACTGTTTTGTGTGCCAGTTAATAAACCTATTAACTGATCATCAGTTCGTTGCCTGTTTTGTACTGCACTTGGGTTCATACTATACCCGTCACAGTACAATCTGGCCAGTCATGGACCCAGCAGAACCACCGACACCACGGGATCGGTTTGAAAGAATCGAGAGAGTGCTCATGCTTCATGAGCAACGGATGGAGGAGGCTGCTGCCCATGCCAGACAAGCTGCGGAGGCCCAAGCCAGGGCCATCACAGCCCTCACAGCTCAACTGCAACAGCTGACCTCCACCCTTTCCTCTCCAGCGGCCACAGTCTCTGCACCAGCACCTCCACCTCCTGCTCCAGCTCCAACTCTGCCAAGGATGATATCAGAACCCCGGCTGGGGGCCCCAGAGCGCTACAATGGGGATCCCAAGCTCTGTCGTCCCTTCCTGATTTCCTGTTCTCTTCTGTTCAGTCTACAGCCACACACATTTGCCACTGAGGGAGCTAAGGTGGCATACGTCATCAGCAACCTGACAGATAGAGCTCTTCTCTGGGGAACTGCAGAGTGGGAGAGGCAGACTCCTGCCTGTGCTTCATTCCAGGCCTTCTCGGAGGAGCTGTGCAAGGTCTTCGGGCTGGGAGCTATGGGTCCAGATGGCACTTCTGAGATTCTCTCCATACGGCAGGGGAATCAGTCCGTGGCAGATTACTCCATCGACTTCCGGACCAAGGCCCGTCAGAGTGACTGGAACCTGGCTGCACTCCGGGATGCCTTTCTGCATGGTCTAGCAGAATATATCAAAGATGAACTGGTTTCTTATCCTCTACCTGCCACACTGGATGAACTCATCGAGCTCAGCACTCGACTGGACCTCCGTGTCAGGGCCCGGAGAAGAGAGAGGAGACAGAACCCTGCACTTTCCACTGCAGCTCACCACCTGTCCCCATCCGCTTGTCCCCGCCCTCACCTGCAACACGGTCTCTGCTGACCCAGAACCAATGCAACTGGGTCGCACTAGACTCACACCTGAGGGAGCGCCAGCGTCGCCGGATGGGGAACCTCTGTATGTACTGCGGGAAAGCTGGACATTTTATCTCTCTCTGTCCGTTAAAAGGCAGAGCTCCCCAGTGAATGAGGAAGTCCTGGTGAGTCATGCGGGAGTGAAATCTTCCTCTCAGGTTAAACGCCCCCTCTTTCAAGTCCAGCTTCTTCTCTCTGAGGACTCCCACACCCTGGCCACCTTCATTGACTCTGGTTCTGATGGCAATATGGATGGACGAGGGCTTGGCTATGCAACTCGGGCTAGAGGGGATTCCCCTCAACCCACCGATTCCTGCCAGGGACCTGGATGGTCCTGTTCACATGCTGATTTCTGGTAACCATCATGAGACCATCCAGTTTCTTCTCCTGCCCTCATCCAACATTCCTCTGATCCTGGGCTTCCCATGGCTCCGCAAACACAACCCGCATGTCGACTGGACCACAGCCACTATCCTCAGCTGGAGCAGTTTCTGCCACCAGGTCTGCCTTCGGGATGCATCTAGGCCTCGCCAGACTACGCTCCCCAGCACCTGCCCGGACCTGGCCAGAGTCCCCACTGAGTACCACGACCTCAGGGAAGTGTTCAGTAAGGCCAAAGCTACCTCGCTGCCCCCCACCGCCCTTATGACTGTTGTATTGATCTGAAGCCTGGCGCGTCACCTCCTAAGGCGTCTCTACTCTCTTTCCGGTCCAGAGCGGGAGGCCATGGAGAACTATATTAATGACTCTCTGGCTGCTGGAATCATACGCCCGTCTCTCATCTCCTGCAGGGGCAGGATTTTTTTTGTGGACAAAAAGACAAGACCCTCGCGCCTTGCATCGATTACCGGGGTCTCAACGACATCACCATCAAGAACCGGTACCCCTACCACTCATTTCCTCTGCCCATGAGCTACTTCAAGGGGCCAAGATCTTCACCAAGCTTGACCTTCGTAATGCCTACCACCTCGTACGCATCAGGGAGGGGGACGAGTGGAAGACTGCTTTCAACACCCCCACTGGACATTATGAATATTTGGTGATGCCATTTGGTCTCACCAATGCCCCCGCCGTCTTCCAAGCCTTGGTGAATGATGTCCTCTGGGACATGATCAATAAATATGTGTTTGTCTACTTAGATGACATTCTTATCTTTTCCACCTGCCTTGAGGATCACATTCACCATGTCAGGACTGTGTTGCAGCGCCTCTTGGAGAATTCGCTGTTTGTTAAGGCTGAGAAATGCGAGTTCCACACCCAGTCAGTGGCCTTTCTTGGCTACATTGTGGCCGAGGGATGCTTGGAGATGGATCCTGCTAAGGTGGAGGCGGTAAAGTCCTGGCCAGTTCCTGAGACCCGTAAGCAACTGCAGCGTTTCCTGGGTTTTGCAAACTTTTATCGACGCTTCATCCGGAACTATAGCTCCATTGCTGCTCCCTCACCATGTTGACCTCCCCAAGATTCCCTTCCGCTGGTCCCACGGTGCAGACTCTGCTTTCCGGACTCTGAAGAACCGTTTCAGCTCAGCACCCATCCTCCAGTTCCCGGACATTGAACGGCAGTTCGTTGTGGAGGTGGATGCTTCCGATGTTGGAGTGGGTGCAGTTCTATCTCAGCGAGCAGCAGGTGACCAGAAACTGCATCCATGCGCCTTCTTCTCTCGGCGCCTTTCACCTGCTGAGGGAAATTATGACATTGGCAATCGGGAGCTTCTGGCTGTCAAGCTGGCCCTAGAGGAGTGGCGACACTGGCTTGAAGGGACTAAGCAGCCCTTTTAGTTTGGACAGATCACAAGAACCTGGAGTACATCCGAACTGCTAAGAGACTCAACTCCCGACAGGCACGATGGGCCCTCTTCTTCACCAGGTTTGATTTCTCCCTCTCCTACAGACCCGGCTCCCGCAATGTCAAACCAGACGCATTGTCACGCCAGTTTCAGAGAGAGGGGACGAATCCATCTCTACAGACACCATCTACAGACACCATCCTACCATCTCCTTATGTGGCATCCCTGACGTGGGAGATCGAGGAGAGGGTGAGAGCCTCTACGGAGGGGGAGGCTGGTCCCAGTGCTTGCCCCCCAGATCGCCTGTATGTGCCTGCAGCCCTAAGGTCAGAAGTACTCCAGTGGGCTCACGCTTCTAAGTTTTCCTGTCATCCGGGATCCAGAGAACCTGCGGACGTCCTCCAGCAACGCTTCTGGTGGTCCACATTAGAGGAGGACACCCGGGAATATGTCAATGCCTGCCCTACCTGCAACCAGAACAAATCTTCCCGTCAGGCCCGTCTGGTCTTCTACAGCCACTTCCTGTGCCGCATCGTCCCTGGTCACACATTTCTATAGACTTTGTCACTGGTCTACCATCATCTGAGGGGAAGACAGCCATACTTACGATTGTGGACCGCTTCTCTAAGATGGCCCACTTCGTCCCCTTACCCAAGCTTCCATCAGCTAAAGAGACTGCCCAACTAATTCTTGACCATGTTTTCCGTCTCCATGGGATTCCTGTGGATGTGGTCTCAGACAGGGGACCCCAATTTTCTTCTGTGTTCTGGCAGGAGTTCTGCAGTTTGCTGGGAGCCACACCTAGTCTGTCATCAGGGTTCCATCCTCAATCCAATGGCCAGACTGAAAGAATGAACCAACAGATGGAAACAGCCCTTGGTGTACTGTGTCCCAGAACCCATCTTCCTGGTCCCAGCAGCTGTTGTGGGTAGAATATGCTCACAACACTTTGACAAGCTCTGCCACAGGCCTGTCTCCTTTCCAGTGCGCCTATGGATATCAGCCACCCCTCTTCCCAGCCCTGGAGAAGGAGGCCTCTTGCCCTTCAGTTCAAGCCTTCCTCCATCGCTGTCATCGGACCTGGGCCAGAGCTAGAGCCTCCCTCCTGAAAGCTGCAGGCCGGTACTCCTCTGCTGCCAACCGTCATCGCTCCCAAGCTCCAGAATATCAGGTGGGCCAGAAGGTCTGGCTCTCCACCCGTGACCTTCCACTGCGGGTGGAGTCCAACAAGCTGGCTCCCAAGTTCATCGGACCGTTCCCCATCGAAAGAGTCATCAATCCTGTGGCAGTCAGGCTCAAGCTTCCCCGGTCCATGAGGGTTCACCCAACCTTCCATGTGTCCAAGGTCAAGCCAGTCCGGGAGAGCCCTCTGGTGCCTGCTGCTCCTCCACCGCCTCCTCCTCGCTTCATTGATGGGGGACTCACCTATGCTGTGCGCCGCATCATCCGCTCCCGTGCACGTGGCAGAGGCCTTCAGTATCTCGTTGACTGGGAGGGTTATGGCCCAGAGGAAAGATCTTGGGTTCCTGCTCGTCACATTTTGGACCGACAGCTCCTCCGTGACTTTCATCGGCAGCATCCAGACCAGCCCTCTCACAGCATGGTCGGGGTTTCCCTCGTCGAGGGGTGCGTGCTGTCGGCCCTATTGCTGCTCTAGCTCCTGAGCCAGAGGAGGATTCCCTGTCGCGCAACGGGAGATCTGCAGGTGACCTTGTCCTCCTCTCAGAAATTCTAACCCACCTTCCAGTTTTCCCCTCCTCCGCCCCTGGCTCATGGGACCTTTTGGGGACGTCGGGAGCCGTCCCTTGAGGGGGGGGTTCTGTCACACTCTGCTCCAGCCATGGACTCAGTACTTTTCCACTGCCCTGCTCACACTCTGCTCCAGCCATGGACTCAGTACTTTTCCACTGCCCTGCTCACACCACACCCACTGATCACCACACCCACTCTCAGTCACTGACCACACACCTGCTCTCACTCACTAATCACACACCTGCTCTCACTCACCAATCAGCTCACCTACCAGTATATATTCTCCAGCCTCACACTCACTCAGTGCCAGATTGTTCTCTGCAATGCAAGACTTTCCAGCGATTACCTGCCTGTCTTCCCGGTACCGACCCTGCCTGATTACGACCTGCCTGTTTTGCCTGACCCCCGGTAAATTACCTCTGCTTTCTGTTTTGACCACGAGCTCAGCCTGTCTCTCTCTGGACTGTTCGCCTGATTCTGCCTGCCTCCCTGTTACTGAACTTTTGCCTGTCTTGACCAAGCCTCCTGCCCAGCCCGTGAACTGTTTTGTGTGCCAGTTAATAAACCTATTAACTGATCATCAGTTCGTTGCCTGTTTTGTACTGCACTTGGGTTCATACTATACCCGTCACAGAAACGCGCTTATAACTGTAATGTTAGAGCTGAAATGTGTTGCTGGCGTAAAAATTAGACTTTTTCCAGCATGGAAACACTGTTGTCAACTAGAAAAAGTATTTTGCAGAGTTTTCAAGTGTGTTTCTATCATATGTAATATATGGCATTGTCACAGCAGACGTGATATAGTCGCTCTTTTTGGCTGGAAACGCTTATAGCTGAAATGAATGAAATGTGTTGCTGGCGTCAAAATTAGACTTTTTCCAGCATGGAAACACTGTTGTCAACTAGAAGAAGTATTTTGCAGAGTTTTCAAGTGTGTTTCTATCATGTGTACTATTTGGCATTGTCACAGCAGACGTTGGCTGGAAACGCTTATAACTGTAATGTTAGAGCTGAAATGTGTTGCTGGCGTCAAAATTAGACTTTTCCCAGCATGGAAACACTGTTGTCAACTTGAAGAAGTATTTTGCAGAGTTTTCAAGTGTGTTTCTATCATGTGTACTATTTGGCATTGTCACAGCAGACGTTGGCTGGAAACGCTTATAACTGTAATGTTAGAGCTGAAATGTGTTGCTGGCGTCAAAATTAGACTTTTTCCAGCATGGAAACACTGTTGTCAACTAGAAGAAGTATTTTGCAGAGTTTTCAAGTGTGTTTCTATCAGTTGGCATTGTCACAGCAGACGTGATATAGTCGCTCCTCTTGGCTGGAAACGCTTATAGCTGAAATGAATGAAATGTGTTGCTGGTGTCAAAATTAGACTTTTTCCAGCATGGAAACACTGTTGTCAACTAGAAGAAGTATTTTGCAGAGTTTTCGAGTGTGTTTCTATCATGTGTAATATTTGGCATTGTCACAGCAGACGTGATATAGTCGCTCCTCTTGGCTGGAAATGCTTATAACTGTAATGTTAGAGCTGAAATGTGTTGCTGGCGTCAAAATTAGACTTTTTCCAGCATGGAAACACTGTTGTCAACTAGAAGAAGTATTTTGCAGAGTTTTCAAGTGTGTTTCTATCATGTGCACTATTTGGCATTGTCACAGCAGGCGTTGGCTGGAAACGCTTATAACTGTAATGTTAGAGCTGAAATGTGTTGCTGGCGTCAAAATTAGACTTTTTCCAGCATGGAAACACTGTTGTCAACTAGAAGAAGTATTTTGCAGAGTTTTCAAGTGTGTTTCTATCATTTGGCATTGTCACAGCAGGCGTGATATAGTCGCTCCTCTTGGCTGGAAGCGCTTATAGCTGAAATGAATGAAATGTGTTGCTGGCGTCAAAATTAGATTTTTTCCAGCATGGAAACACTGTTGTCAACTAGAAGAAGTATTTTGCAGAGTTTTCAAGTGTGTTTCTATCATGTGTACTATTTGGCATTGTCACAGCAGACGTTGGCTGGAAACGCTTATAACTGTAATGTTAGAGCTGAAATGAATAAAATGTGTTGCTGTGTTGCAACACATTTCATTCATGTCAGCTATAAGCGTTCCAGCCAAGAGGAGCGATTATATCACGTCTGCTGTGACAATGCCAAATAATAGAAACACACTTGAAAACTCTGCAAAATACTTCTTCTAGTTGACAACAGTGTTTCCATGCTGGAAAAAGTCTAATTTTGACGCCAGCAACACATTTCATTCATTTCAGCTATAAGCGTTTCCAGCCAAGAGGAGCGACTATATCACGTCTGCTGTGACAATGCCAACTGATAGAAACACACTTGAAAACTCTGCAAAATACTTCTTCTAGTTGACAACAGTGTTTCCATGCTGGAAAAAGTCTAATTTTGACGCCAGCAACACATTTCATTCATTTCAGCTATAAGCGTTTCCAGCCAAGAGGAGCGACTATATCACGTCTGCTGTGACAATGCCAAATGATAGAAACACACTTGAAAACTTTGCAAAATACTTCTTCTAGTATTTCCATTCTTAAAAAAACTCTTAATGCCAGCTGGTAGTTTCACAGTCACCTTTCATTTCAGCTCTAACGTTCCAGTTATGTTTTCTGCCCATGTGAAATACCAAATTGCAGATGAGGGAAACACAGTGGAAAACTCACTTTCGTTGTCGGTCATGGCTATCCTTTACAGATTGACTAAAAGAGCTATGTCAGTAAAGTAAAAAAAACAGCATTTCTCCTACTTCGCCATGATTGGTTGGTCACGTTCAAAGGAAGCGCGAAGTTTGTTGCCAAGGAAACAAAACAACTTCTCATGCACCTGTTCGCACGCATAGAGCTGCAATTAATAGAATGTGCCCTATATTCTTTAATATGATCTCTCTCGTCTGGCAGATTGTCAACACTTTCTAATCTTTCAAGATCATATATCGTCATATCCTACATCACTACTCTCGAACATGCGTGTTCTAATTGAAAATAGTGTTTCCATACTCAAAAAAAATATCTTAACGCCAGCAGCACATTTTATGCACACCTTTCATTTCAGCGTCAAATGACTGCGCATTACAGTTATAGCGATTTCAGTCCATATGAATGTGTTTTTCACAAAGCCTGCCCTGAAAATGCCATACTGCAGATCACACAAACACACTGGAAAACTCTGGAAGATGCTTCTTCTAATTTAAAATAGTGTTTCCATGATGAAAAAACTCTTATTTTGATACCAGCAGCAAGTTTCACACTCACCTTTCATTTCAGTTCTAACGATCCAGTTGTAGCGTTTTAATCCCGTCTGAACATCTTTTTCACAACGCCTTCCTTGAAAATACCACATTGCAGATGAGGGAAACACAGAGGGAAACTCACTTTCGTTGTCGGCTATGGCTACCCGCTACATCTGGGGTCGATTTCATGAAGGAGGTTCAACAAACTCTGAGTATGAGTGTTAACCCTGAGTTGACAAACCCTGAGTTGAAAAACTCTGAGTTTCCTGTTTCAACACAGCTGATTCACATTAGTTTTGTCAACTCTGAGTATGTTGACTCCGAGTTAAGCGCGTGCACCACGACTAGAAATAAGCCATCATCAATGGAGCCCCGATTCCTTGATTCACCATGGAAGCGGGATCAAAAAAGAAAGCTCAACATTTTTTCACCCTGGAGCTTGAAATTTTGATGGAGGCATACGGTGAATATGAGCATATTTTCCGAAAAAAAAGCAACACAGTGGCAGCGGCAAAAGATAGAGAAAACGCATGGGAAAAAATCACTGCTCGAGTCAATGCGTAAGTTTTGTTTTTAATCACTCATAAAATATTGCATGCTAAAAATGCTGTTGGCCCCCTGTTCATGCAGGTGCAACCCAGGGGGCGAAAAACGGAGTTGGAGGCAGTTGAAAATGAAATATAAAAATGATATGTCTATTTCAATTTAATTGTAATTCAATTTTCAATTTTTATTTATATTTTTAATTTATTTATTGAATACTGTAACAGCTCTTTCAGTCCTGCATGATGTTTTCACACATTCTGCCCCCTGTAATGTTTCATTAATTAATGTGGTGAAGTTAACATTTGACTCCTGCCTAGCCAACAGAAAGAGGGCAGAGGCCCGTAAAACAGGTGGAGGACCTGCACCACCACCTCTAACAGAGGCAGAGGAGAGGGCCCTTAGCCAAACAACAGGAAGGCCCATGGCTGAGGGAATCCCAGGGGCAGCTCATCTGAACCAGTCAGCCCTGAGGACACAAGTGCCTTCATAACATGTAACAAGTCCACACTTCTATATATTTTTTTTTTATGAAGCCTCTTTTAGATGCAAAAGCTGTTTGTTCCTGAATCCAATAGATTCTGAGGGAAGTCTCCACCTATTGGAGCCTCATGTGGCCCAACTCCAGCCTGTTGTAAGTACCTCAACACACCATAACCCCATAACCAATAGTGGTATAAAGTTCACAAAATGAAATGCTTGACTTCAAAGGATGACGAACATGAAGATGAGGACACTGTGTCTGCTGTCACAGACAGGCCCTCAGAGGTATCATATTAGATCAGCATTACATGTACATGTGACTTTCTTGTATGGATTTATATTGACATGGAAGCTAACATATTCATCCTTTTTTAACAGAGCATAACTGGACAGCATGAAGAGGGTCCATCAACTTCTGCAGAACAAATGAATACAGTGAGAGTTTCAGTGAACAACAAAGTTTAATTCTGTATAATTGACTGTGTTGAACAATATTCTTGTGGATTTCCAGTTACCAGTCAAGGAGTTATACAAAATTCATCTACAAGGAAATGTTATACCTGGACCGCCAGATCCAAAAGGCAGATCTGGAAATCGAGACACTTAAACACAAGCTGGAGGTGTGTGTGTAGTCAGAGGTAAATTTAATGTATTATTAGAGCAATATGAAAAACTAACAGAAAAATGTTCTCTTTGTCTCTGTCTGTCTGTAGGATATAAGGAAGACTAAATAAAATGAACGTGTGACAGTGTGGTATTCTGTGTGGCTGTAATTTAACATGGAAAATGGTTGTTGCAGATCAGATCTCTGATTGCCCTTCCATCCTGATTTTCTGGGAGCTGGATGGGGTCCTCCTCAGGGTCTTCTATTTGTAGGGCAGGGTGTTGCTCTCCTCTAATAGTTGCAATATTATGGAGAATAACACATGCCACAATTATGTCACAGGCTCTCTCAGGGGTTACTCTGAGATGACATAAGCACTGGAAACGGGCTTTCAACAGGCCTATAGTCATCTCTACCCTGGCTCTCGTCCTGCAGTGTGCCACACTGAAGTGCTGCTGGGGTCCTGGTTGAGGGTCTGGGTAAGGGGTTATAAGATTTCGTTGGCAGGGGTAACCCCTGTCACCCAGAAGGAAGCCATGAATCTCTCCTGCAAGTGAAGTCACATTTTTACTTCTGATATTTTTCTCAGAAAAATTAGACAAAGATCTTTATGGTGACAAACAGCAATGTTTCAGACCACTTACCACGTTCCAGTTTATTGCTTATTGTAGACTCTCGATATATGCGGGAGTCATGCACAGACCAGGCCACTTGGCTTCCACATTTGTGATAATGTGTGCTGCATCACAAATGATCTTGACAGTACAGAAAATGAGACAAGTTAGTTGAAATATTTGTGCTCTGACATTTAAAAGTAGTAGTCAATGTATGTACCTGCACATTGATGCTATGGAAGGACTTCCTATTCACATAATCTCCTTCATTTTCTGAAGGAGCAGTGATAGAAATGTGGGTGCCATCAATGCAGCCAATCACATTGGGAAATCCTAAAAGACATTCAAATTATTGCTCCCAGAGGTCACAGCAACATGTTATTGACAGAAAAGTTATTAATCATTTAAAATTATTTACCTGCAATCCCATGGAACTCTTCTTTGATGGCTCTCACAGGTTTGTGTCCGGGAAAAACAACAAAAACTGATAAAAACCGCTTCAGAGCGAGGCACACCTTTCTTATAGCCCTGCAAACGGTTGCTTTGCTTATGTGTTCTGCATCGCCGATATTATAAAGAAAACTTCCATTTGCAAAAAAAACGTAGAGCAATGCAAAGTATTTGTTCAGTGGTGAGTGCACGTCCACGGTGGGTGATGTGAGTGATGAGAGGGCGGATGAGGTTGTGAATGTATTGCAGTGACTGTAACGAAAAAACGATAACGTTCAAATAAAAAGTCGGGAGGATATGAAAACGTATCCAAACGTGGGACGGAAAATCCTCGCCCAACGCAATCGCAGTTCTCTGCGAATCAGTCTTGCTTCTTCATCAATCGGGTCTTCCAGAAAGGGACATGCCATTTTAAGCAGGTTCTATGGAGACTCAATTATAAGGAAACGGTTCAGCTTTCATGTACTCCAGGGGAGGAGTCAGAAACAAACTCTGAGTTTCTGGAATAAAACCTGCTCCCGACCAGGTTATGTTCACAGACTAAGTTACCATGGTAACAGACTCCGAGTACGAGTTACCTCGCTTTATGAAATGGGCTTAACTTACTCCTTGACTTACCCCTATCTCGGGGTTAATTTACCTCCCTTATTGAAACGGTTAACTCGGGGTTTCCCTCATTTCAGGCTTAACATACTCAGAGTTTCCACATAACCTGCTTCGTGAAATCGACCCCTGGACTAACAAAGCGAGGCTAGTGAAAAAAAACAAAACAGCACTGCTCATACTTCGCCAGGATTGGTTGGTTACGTTCAAGGGAAGAGCGACCTCAGTTGCCAAGGAAACAAAACAACACTAACCG
The DNA here is from genome assembly GCA_016801885.1 of Toxotes chatareus. Taxonomy (NCBI): domain Eukaryota; kingdom Metazoa; phylum Chordata; class Actinopteri; family Toxotidae; genus Toxotes; species Toxotes chatareus. The sequence goes on from JAFBJY010001423.1 coordinate 104,434, forward strand.
CCAACACCTGGACTAACAAAGCGAGGCTAGTGAAAAAAACAAACAGCACTGCTCGTACTTCGCCATGATTGGTTGGTCACGTTCAAAGGAAGCGCGATGTTAGTTGCTCAGAGAAAAAAACTACTTCTCATGCATCTGTGCGCACGCTTAGAGATGCGATTAATAGAATGTGCCCTATAGATCTAATAACGTCATATCCTACACGGTGTAGGATAGGGCGATACACCCTTACTTAAGTGAATTACTGTAAAAATAATTACAGTAATTTACTGGACAGTTTTTTGCTGTGTATAAATTACAGCAATGTATTGTTTTATATTAGAAACAAACATTAATTGTATTTTTGTTTACAATATTATCATGTATTCCATTCAAATTACATGAGTTACCTGGCAACCAGGCCTGGACTGGTAATCGGGCATACCGTGCATTTTCCCGGTGGGCCGATGCTGTTTTTTTTTTTTTAACTTAGAGACTTTAACTTAGAGACTTTTTAACTTAATTTAGAGGGCCATGTGCTAAAATAACAGACATATTCTCTGGAGGGGCCGCTGTAGCCTCCACATCCTCTGCAGCCCAGGCTGAAGGTGAACAGGGAGAGGAGCAGCCAGAGACTGTTGACAGGGAACCCGAGGGACAGAGTGACCAGGGAAGTGTAACACAGGCACAGCAGGTATCAGGTAGTAATGTTAGGATAATACCGGGACTTTTAGGTGATGGACAGGCATAAAAATCGCTCACCTTTCGGCGAAATTCGCCGTTTTGAAGCCCAAACAGGTGACCTACGCAGTTAGTATGAGATTTTTCTGATTATTATCAAAAGATAAAAATATACCCTGATGATACTAAATGTTTTGATGGTTTAGAAAGTTGCAGAGTTTTTCCAGGTAGTTCCAAATATTTTTATTTTTAATTTGTTTTTTTAGGTTTTCTATTTATCACTTAATAAATTGTAATACTCTGTCCCTCTTCCTGTCTGGTCAAGCCAGGCTGTTGAGGTAGCAGTTGAGGAGAGAGAAGAGAGAGTGTTATAATATTTCTGAAATCTATTCCAAATATTTGAAGCTGTCATTTACTGGGGGCTCTCCTCACTCCACTTCCTGGTGGCGGGTCAATAACGTGCCCCTGACCTTGTGTGCAAGATGCATTTAAAATAAACCATTGAATGTGTAGTTACTGCGAGTTTGCTGGTGTTTTTTTCCTTTAAATGTTGCACTATGGTTTCCCCTAGGCCAAGACGTAACAATAGTAAAATACATTGATTCGGGGAACACGTACATAAATGCCAAAAATGCCAGGGTCATTTTTTTGTCCCAGTCCAGCCCTGCTGGCAACTAATGTTGCCAATAAATAGCTGTTACTTATTCATAATTCAGTATCTTACTGTACAATGGGTTCACAGTTAATTTTTTTCACATTTAGCAAATTAGGCACGCTGTGGCTGCTGATAATCCAAAATATATCAAAACTATCTTGAGCTCTTAAATAAAAAAGTGATGAAAAAACATATTTATTAGGACTCAATACAGTGTTTATCATATTATGCAATTATATTCAATACAGTGTACCAGATTGCACACCAGATGTGTATGAAATGCATTAAACTCCTTTTTATTAGCCAATAAGCATATGCATGGAAAGCATAAACCCAGGACAGACTGCACAAGACTATTGCAGCATAGTCATTCATGGTCAACTCAAATGTGTAGCAACGTCAAACATGTAACTTGTAAAAAGCTTATTTTGAAACCACTTTTGTTAAAGAAATATCATGTGCCATTTTCCTTGCAACACACTCAAAGCCATTCATAGTCCATTAATCTTTTGAGAAGTGCAGGGACATGAGGGCTGACACTGTTGTTACTCTTCTTGTGCACCTTCCCGCTTCCTGGACTGATCCACTTGGTCATCTTTGTACCAGAGGTTGGGTTGATCCCGATGAAGCATCTGAAGTCACAAAATCAGAGAAAAAGACATTTAATAAAATACATTGTTTGAAGAGACATCAAGTTTTGGAGACTAGCTTAACATTTTTCCAAATATGCAAAACTTCAAAACAAAAATTTGCATTAATTGCAGATGTTCCATCCATGCAAGCTAAAACAGAAAGAAGCTTTGCAATGCAATACAATGGAAATGCAGGGATTTGAATAAAAATTACACCATATGTTATTCACAATGAAAAATGTAACTAAATAATAATCCACTGGCATCAATCTGGGACGCAGCTTCAGCAACAGACTTCTGCTACCACGGTGCTCTAAGGAACGGTAAGGGAAGTCATTCCTGCCGTCTGCCACTATAACACATCTGTGTCTGTGCTCACAAACCTGGACTAATGCATGATCTAGGGTGTGTATGTATGTATATATATATATATATATATATATATATATATATATATATATGTGCAATTGTCTGCTGCTATGTGTGTGTGTGTGTTTCTGTATGTGTATATCCTGTATATATTGTATTTCTTTTACAAATTTATTTTTCCTTTATAGAGTGTATTTATTGTCTCCTTGTGACTGCTGCTACAAACGAATTTCCCCACGGGGATTAATAAAGTATCTCTATCTATCTATCTATCTATCCCCTTTGAAGCACTTACCTTTGGATGAATTCAAGTGTGCACGAGGCCTCCTCTTGGTACACCAGATTGAAGACACAATAGCATGAGAAAAACACTGCCATTCCAGCCACACTTTTCTGGTGTGGCCCCACAACCACTTGTCCCTCAATGCTAAGCATCCAGCTCATTGGCATGAGAACATCACCTAAACATAAATAAACATTTGCTTTATTGTTGTTCTTTTGGCATTTTTAGATATTCTTTCTGTTGCCCTTCCTGATGCCCTTCCACATGAACATATCCATAGATTAAACTAATTCATATTAATCTCTAGTTTTGCAACAGACTAAAAAATACACTACCTAAGACCTATATGTCAAAGTCAAGGCCCGCGGGCCACATTCGGCCCGCAAAAGAATTTTCTATTGCCCCCAGGGTGATATTTGATTAGTATTAGAACCGGCCCGCTGGCCGTAGCCGCCTGCTTCCATTTCGCGTGCGCCAATACCACATTACCCACTGTAGATGCCAAAATAAGAGTGATTTATTTTATGTATTTCTTCTTGTTTTGTTAGGCTATATTCAGTGGTGGAGGAAATACTGAAGCTTAGTACTTAAGTAAAATTTACTATTATTTGTAAACCCCCCTTTCAGAAACCCCCGTTATGTTACACTTTCAACATTAGACCAAAACTTACTGCAAACCCTTCTCTTGATGCTGACTTTCAAATTCTGTTTTTCAACTATACTTGCCGTACGATGACTTTTCCCGGCTACCCGTACCCCCTTTTGGTTTTGAACCTCAAAAGCCTCGGGTTTTATTTTGTAGTCCCGCTGCTTAGGCTGTTTGAGCGATAGCCCCTGCACTAAGCATTTTACCTTTTAAGGGGGCTTTTGAATATTAAGGTTCTCTTTTAACGTACACCCTCATCTGTATGGCAGATTACCTGTACACAAGAGACCCCTTTACGAAAAGTCCGCTCAATAACGTCACTCACCTCCAGAGTATTCGCGGAGTTCAGTTCCTCTCAGTCGATCCTATTTCCCTCCAGCAAGCTTGCCCTAAAATGTCATCCTCGCATGCTCAATCCCACTGTCCCCGAATCCGGATCCCAAGCTTTTTTGATCACCCACCTGTCTCTTCTGACTTCACATCTCGCCCCCCTTCACTGGGGTTTCCTTTTCTGGCATGCTCCACCCCACCAATGCTTTCTTCCGGGAATGCTTAATGGACCATGGTTTATTAATCCCGGCATTGGACTTCAAGCTGTACCTCTGGAATCCACCTACCCCCCTGCAGTGGGCGTTTGGTGGTCCCCCAGATTCTTGACCGTCGGTGAAGGCACACCTGCCGCCCCCGGAGGCCAAGCCAATATTCCGCTGTTTTTTGACTTGACCCCGCTTCAGCCCCTTTTTACCGACTGCCAGGCCCCCCCTTTCCACTCACTGCCTTAGAGTCGGGTCACTGGCCCCTCAAGGGCTAAACTGGAAAGACAGGCCCCTTTTCCGGCCGGATTCCGAGAACCTGAGCCCGCTACATTTCCGATCGCCCAAGGCCGATGCCCTTTTTGGGATGCAACCTCCCTCAGCCCTCCCTGCTCTTCAAGAACCCCTTTCTTCACCCCCCGAATCCTATGCAATTTCTCACCTTCCTGCAGGGGTAGGGGGCCCCGAACGGCCCCAGCCGATCCCGAACCGGGTCTCGGTCCCAGTCATAGTCTTTTGGTAACGTCTGTTCTTATCCTGTTTCCACCGGCTCCAGCCACACTCCCTGGTGGAAGGGGCCGACATCTCCGAACAGAAACTCCCAGGGCCGGCCCCTGCTCAAGCCCCAACTCCGGCCGCATCTCCTGGCAACTCTGGGAGTGTCTAGTGACCCCTTCCTGGGGAAGGGTCTGACGTGACTGCTGTCTCCCTAAAAGGCTCCAGTAGGGGGCCAGGAACTCTCTCGCCGGATTTGGCCCAATTCCCGTCAAGGTTCTCTGGAAGCCTGGCCCTTCCAGGACCTTTCTTGGAGTGGGAAGGGAGCACAACCTTTCGGGATCCCAAGACCTTGCCTACATGGCCGAATGGAATTTGAAACCCCCCAAGAAATTTGGCCTGTTCCCAGGCCAAAACCTGCGCCCTTCCTGGCATTACAACCCTTTTTGACACTTCTCACACGCCTCCCTTGCCTCACCTGGTTCGGCCCCCAATTCCAGCCCTGGGTAACAGGCCCTTCCCTCGAAGTCCTGAGCCGTGGTCCCGCTGGGATTCCTGCTGGGCCGTTCCTGCGTCTGGAAAACCCCATTCGGTTTGGGCCAGGAATATGACCTCCATGCTGGGTCCCTGCCTTTTCCGGCAACCCTTTAAACAACCTTGCTTAAACCCGCCCGGGCATCCAACTTCACATTAAAATCCCTTATCCTCTCCGATGCTTGGCCAGCCCCTCTTTCCCCACAAGGGGAACCCCAATGGCCTTCCCCCTTACAGGCATTTGGCTGGGAGGTTTCCCCAAAAACCCCGGTGGCCTTGGCCTTGAGATCCTGGATTTCGATCAAGAAATAGTTTTGCAGCATCGTCCCTGCCTGTCCCTTCCCTGCCGGACATTCCCGGCCCTTGGAAACCATTGCCTTTGTAGGGAAAGTCCCCTTCCCCCGGCAGTTTCTGGCACGTCGCCTTAGGGGCTGTGGGTGAGGTAAGCTCCAGTTCAGGCTCCAAGTCCCCGAGACCTGCAGGTATTTCCGTGTCCACCAATTCCCTCGCCCCCACCGGGCCCCCAAGATCCTTCAGCTTCCCCGCCTGCCTCCCTCCGAGACACCGTTTGTCCAAGCCCGCCAGCCAAACCATCAGCTTTCGGTTTTGCTGCCGATGATCTGCGTCCCCTCATTTTGCGGTGCCGTGAACCCTTCTTTTTGTGGACAAACTCAAAGGGCCCTTTCCTTCGCCTAATCTGACTCCCTTTAATTTTGCCAGGTCCACAACCCGGTCCCCAACGGTTCAATTTCCCTTGGCACTGGCCTTCGCATGGTTCCCAAATTCTCTCAGAAGTTCCATTAAAAGCAATGCATGGGGTGAAATACTTCTAGCAAGACCCTCCTGAATTCCATTTTGACACCTGGAAAATAAATTGCACCCGAAGGGCTGCCCATAGTGCCCTGTAAGCCTTGCTCAGCCTGAAGGTCGGACAGTTAGCTTGTTTCGTCGGTCCAATGGCCATTTCACACTTCCCGAAGTTCACCGGTTGGCACCGAAATGTTTGGCTGACAATTTGGCCTCGGCTATGACTTCCCGGGATTGCGGTCATCCCGTGACTTTCATTGTCACTCAATCTGGGAAGGAAGGCTGTTGGGTTCTAATGGCTTATCCCTCCAATCCTGGTACCGAGAGAGCCCTTTCCTGTGTTTTTCATTTTATTGGCTTCAGAAGGGGCCCCATTGTTCTCTGTGGAAGTTGCCCCAGTTCTTGGTGGCGTGCAGCATAGCTTTCCTGTCCACTGGAGACGAGTACCTTGGGACACCCGGTTCTGTCATGGAAATTTCCATTGGTGTAAGCGCTGTTTGTGGCCAAATCTTATAAAATTAGCACAGGGTTTTAAAACCCTGATTCACACCCAACCCCTTTCCCCTTTTCACCCTCCTAGGTTTATGGACTGCGTGGGGCCCTTCAGCAGCGTCTGCCCAAGTCCATGCATACAGGATACAGCTTCGAAGCCCCACAGACCAAATGGGTCTTTTCAAACTCTCATACATCCCCGAGGCCCATCCTTCAGTTGACATCACTAAAAATCCCCTAGTTACCAGATTCATCTGGCAAGATTCAGCCAGTTTCGGGAAAGCCAGATATCCACCTACCACACGCATTATGGGGTCACCCTTTACCGCTCTATGCCGAATCGCTGGGTTCCTTCTGTTAAAGTGATTTTTAAATTGGTTCCACTGCACATCCCGCCCACAAGCCCCACGGTACTAGTAGTCCCTTTAAAATTTTCCCAATGAAGCCGTTGACTTGCCAAACCCTCCAAAAAATTTCTATGTAGCAAAAATTGGGTGCAATTTCAATCCTTTCATACACCACGTTTACTCCCCGGTCACTTAGGCCAGTGGAAATCACCTTTGGCTTATACCGATACTAGTGCCCTTTGCTAAACCTTTAGCTGTATCATTTGCTTGCACCAAAGCACACATCTACAAAATATGACCCTTCTCTCATTTTTGTCACCGCCTGAAGCCAACTCCTAGTATTTTCACTCCTTCCCCAATGTGTTCCACATTTCTCAGGATTTCGATTTTACATCTATTCTTGACCACTGTTGGGCCTACTGTAATGTTCCATCTAAATCTTTGCCAGAAAAGTCCAATTCTTTGCTGAGCATTTGCGGTGTTTTCAACTTTTCCTGTCGCAGCTTTGAAAGCTCCCTTTGAATGGAGGCGCGTAATAAATTTGCCCGGATCATTAATTTACTAAACTTTCACTTGAAGAGATACATCCTTTCCAGTTCAATTTTAGTTTTGGTTTGCCTGGCAGTAAATTTTAAAACTTCTTGCAAAAAACTGTGGTTGAAAAATTATCCTGTGAGTCAATTGTTTTTCAAAGTCAATATATGGTTTGGCCCACCGGAAGTCTGGGTTCTGAAATGATTAAATTGTTTTGTCAAATGCTAGTATAGACTTTTTCACAGAAAGCAATAGAAAGTCACATTTCGTTTCACGGACGCAAAACTCCCAATTTGTCAACCTTAATAGGAGACTTGAGGAAAGGGCCCCGGGGTCCAATAGATTTCAGAGATGGAAAACTTGAAAATAATTTGTTGAGACATTTCAGTTTTCACTGTGTAGCAGGCCAGTTCTAGTTGGTAAGGAGGTTATTGAATTGAAGCCTTTAATTCTAATAACATTTTTAAAAACTTCAGTTATTGAAGCTTTCAGAATCGCTATCAATTCTTTCCCCAAACAGTGGTAGTGGTTTCCTTGTGAAAGGGGCTGAAATGAAGCAAATGCTACTGGGCCAATAGGAAACCCAAGAAAACTGGGAACGAGTTTTACCCAAATTTCCTTGGTCATAATGGAAATTTCCCATTCTGTATGTTTGGCCTTTGGGACTTTCTGATCAAATCCTGAGTTTATCTCTGAAAATTAACTTCCTGCCTGTTCATCTTACAACTCAAATTTTTCAAGTGATTTCACATCATTTATTAATTAACCCGAGTTACTGCCAACACCTTCTAATTAAAACTGAAACTTTTCGTAATATTTTCAGACAATACCTAAGGATAAAAGATAAGTTCAGTCATCATGCAGATTTTGTATAAGGCCTTTTTGTATTTGCTGTTAAAAACAGACCGTCTATTATTTACGCAGAAAGTTTGCCGCGAATATTCATCATTTTTTGACTAGGTTTTAAAGCATTTCTATTGGACTTATAGCCAAACATTCTTCCCCGCTGTTTCTTGAATTGAATGTTTCAACAAAAGTCGCCAGCCAATTTTTACATTGTTGTCAGCAATTAAAACCTTACCCGATCTCATTGTTTGCCGTTTTGAGGTTCAATTTGCCCACCAAATGCAAATTTCGACACAAATGTAATCGGAAGAATTAAATTTATTCACATAACATTAATTTCCAGCAGAAGCAATCACTTCTTTTATTTTAATCCAATTTAATTAATTCAATCTTGGCAATCTTTTAAATTTAATCATATTCGAAAAGCAAAAACTTTTGCATTGGATTTTCTTGTTCATTGAGAAAAAATTAGGACCTGGAAATTTCCTTTTAAACTTTTTGCCAAATAACCGTTCCCGTTTATTGTTAATTGTAGTTTTAATATCAGCTTTACCCCGCCATTTGGTTGGTTTTGATAATGTTGGGATCAAATACTTTCATCCTGTTTTGGAGCGTAAATATTTGTTTGACATAAAAAATCAACAGTTTTGCAGTGGCAGATGAACTCAATCTAAATTCTATTTTGGCAGTCAAAAAGGCTAAATCGTGGCTAACATTAAAAATTTTTAGGCAAAAAATTGCCAGAACAAATTGTTTTTCAATTTATTTTTAATATATTAATAATTTCAGGTTAACCAGTGTTCTTATTATCGTTTAAAAGCCCTTAGACAACAACCCCGAAAAAACCCGACAGTGCCTTTAAGAAACAGTGCTTCAATGAAAAAAAATTTTCCAGGTTCCCACCATTTCCCGTTGAGAAAAGTTGACTAAATGTCGAATTTTAATTGGTTTTTTTGAGTTTTGGGTGCAAACTGTCGTTCAAAACCTGAGCTAGAAATGCTATATAGGAGAATTTGCCTGATAAGTGTTACTCTCCAGTACATAACCCAAAGAGCCAATAAGATTAGTTTAGGTTTCATAAGTGATCCAAGGACATAACCCCAATTGTCCGCGTTAAGGCTAAGTACTGAAAAGAGGCCCTGAATGGCCTTCCTTTTCCCATTGGGATAAATTCATTACTAATTATGGGTTTTCGGTTTAACATTGAAAAAGCACACAGTAACAAAAGATAGAGCTGGTTCATTGAGCAACCCTTTAAAAACTAAATAATAAAATATCTTTGGGGTAGTAGGAAAGAGATTACAGTTTGGAACGAAAAAGTATTTTCCAAATAAAAGAAAATTCAATTAGGATTTGATGTTTATAGAATTTTATAATAATCTAAAATTCTTTAGCATTTTACCCTTTTCGTGTGTTTAAATCAGCTTAATTTTTTTAATGTGTAGTAATTGACTAACTGAATATTGTTCAAGATTCGGCCCTCAATCTATCTGCATGGTCCCCAAAGGGATTCTTTGGGCCGGGGCTCTAAAGGTGCTGGGTACAGAGGCACCAATACAACTATTAAAACTCCAATCTCTTCTAATTGGGAACGTTTCCCTTAAGATTTAATGACGCCTGCGTTCAATAGGTTCCGGCTGATGGCGGAAATCCACTTTTGGCCTAGTCACGGAAAGAAATAGAACTCCCATAAAATATATGAAGTATTTAGTTTCATTTAGGAAACTGAAGTTTTGGAAGTTCCTTACTTTAACCTCAATGTTTAGTTTAATTCACTTATAATTGCCTTTTATTTGTGGAACAAATTTAGGAAAAGTTGGAAATTTTGATTAAGGGTAATTTCTTTAAATTATTTAAGACTTCCCCAAAATAATCCCGCATTTCAAACGTTGTAATTGGATTAATACTGGTTAACAATTTTTTTTAATGAAGTTCAAAGTTCAAAGTAAAACAATTGACAAAAGGGGCCCTAAGGGATTTTATCATCATACCGTGGTCTTGTTGTAAAAATAATAAAATTTCATTGACTTTCAAATTTTTGAATCTTTTCCCTTTTGATTATTGAAGGTTATAAAAAACATTCAAAATTCTGGCTCTAAAGTATTTAAAAGGAAAATTTGGGATAAAAAAATTTTTTTTTTGGGGGGAAAGGGGTTTAAAAATTTATTTAAGGGGGTGTTTGTCCCCTTTTTGGGCCCTTAGTTTTTTCAAAGGGAAAACCCCAAAATTTGGGGGCCCCACAAAACCTAAACCTTTAAAAGGGGGCCCCTTTTTAATTGTTTTCCCAAAAAAACCCCCATTTTCCGAAAGGGGAATTTTTTTTTAGGGTTTTCCCCAAGTTGAGCGGGTTTTTTCCCTTTAAATTTTTTCCCCAAAAACCCCCTTTTCCCTTGGGAAAAGGGCCACATTCCATTTAAAAAAAAAAATCTTCCGCCCCAACCCCAAATTTTCCCCCAAAAAGGGGGTTAAAAAAAAAATGGGCCCGATTGAAAATTTGGTTTTAAAAAAAAAAGGTTTTTGCCCAAAAAAACCCATTTTCCCCCCTTTTTTTGGGGGTATGTTTCATATACACGGGTTAAAAGCATCAATCCCCGGGTTCCCGGATTCAAAATTTGGGGGAAAAAAAAATTTTAAATTTTTTTGGGAAAAATTTTATCCCAAAAAAAAATACCCCCCAAAAAAAACCCCACGCAGGGGGGGGGGATAAAAATTTTTCAATAAAATCAAGTTTTTTTTAAAAACCCTTAAAATATGAAAAGGGGGGGAAAAGTGGGGCCCGGGGTTCAAAGTTAAAAAAGGGGGGGAAAAAGGAAAAACCCGGAAAAAAATTTAAATTTTTTTTAATTTTAAAAAGGGCACAATTGCCAGATAGTCTTGTGTGTTCTTTGTGTTCTTACCAAGCTTTCCAGCGTTCGTTTCTGATTGATTATTTGTGTATGACCTCTGCCGTGATTTGTTTGGACCCCGAGCTGCCTAACCCTTGTTGTACCTCTGCCTTCGTGGACTGACCTTCTGTTATACCGACCTTGGACTGATTAAACCGTTGATACTCCTGAATACTGACTTTGCGCCTGTGTCCTCTCAACCTATAACGTCAGTTGTGACAAAACCAGTGGGGCTAAAAATCCAGTTAATGGGGATGCTAATAGTGCTAAGCAGGATGATATTACTACTCAACAGACCCCCAGCCTCGTCTCTCTCACTACAGTGGAGCAGAGAATTCAAAATATCAGGCCAGATTGGTGAGCCAGACCAAAAAGACAAACTTAGTTTCTCAAGTCTTGCACATCAAATTGAGCAGGGCATCAGTAAGGGAGTTCCTGAAATAGAAATAGTGGATGCAGTGATAAAGGCAATAGCAAAACCAACCTGACTTTACCTACCTTGAGGAGGATCCTGAGGTCCCATTTCCAAGAAAAGGGTGCAACAGAACTGTACAAACAACTCACCTCAGAGGTCCAAAGTAGTAAGGAAACACCACAGAACTTCCTGATTCGTGCCCTTGATTTGAGACAAAAAATACTATTTGCCTCATGAGGAAGCCGATCTGGTCTGAGATATGACCCTGTTCTTGTACAGAGCATGTTCCCCCATAGTGTTCTGACAGGCCTGCTAAATGACAGCATTAGAAGTGACCTCCAGCCATACTTGCAACAAACAAAAGTAAGTGATGAGCTCCTGCTTGAGAAACTTAATATTGCCTGTGCAAATGAAACAGAGAGACAAAATAAAAAGAAACTACTTACCCAACAGCACCCAACCACTGTACATGCTGTTCAGTCTGCCAACACGCCTGCAGATAAAAAGAAAAAAAGACCAAAATGCAGAACACAGCAGTAAAGCCCAGCCTGATTTACTGAATGAACTGAAAGAAATACGCTCTGACATGGCATTGTTAAAAAATCTGGGTGCTGAAGTTGCAGAGATCAGAGTCAATTAAACAGCCTAGCCCAGCACAGACACAATACCTGGCCTCACCTGTAATGCAGGAATGCATACTCCCTCCTCAGTCCCATTATCCACCACAAAACTGCTGGCCTCCCCCAGGACCAGGACGAAGAGGCGATAGAGCCCAATATCAACAGAGGTTTGCGCCACAGCGCTATTATCTTGCTTCTGGTCATGCCCACCAGATAAAATGTATTGGCTGCCAACAAGGTGGAAATGAATACTGTGCCCATTGCTACAGATGTGGTAGCAGTGAGCACTTCCTAGCAGGCTGCAGGAACTAGACAAGACAGAGGGGGTTCTTTAAACACAACAGGGTTATCCCCACGGGACAGGGAGTAACCAGTGAAAGCAAAGCGTCCCAACAGCATTGCTCCTACTGTGGTGTCACTGAAAAAAAACAAAGACTCAGAAGATGTGCATCCTGTCAAATAGACATTTACTGTTCTAAAATCTGTCAAGTTAAACACTGGCCAAAACATAAAAACCAGTGTAAGCACTGCACCAACCCCAAAGAAAACCGGTGCTCTCACACAAAGACAAATCAAACCAGCACCAAGAAGGGGGACAGCCAATCTCGCCTTGTTGCTCTGGTAGGGAAAAGATGTATTGTTGGGTGCTACATACAAGGCTGCAGAACTCAAGCATTATGGGATACTGGCTCCCAAGTCTGCATTGTTGATGAAAAGTGGAAAAGAAAACATCTGCCACATGAGAAGCTAAAAGATGTCTCAGAATTACTTGATGCACCCAGTGATCTTCAAGTCACAGCTGCTAATGGACAGAGCATGTCTTACAAGGGTTTCATTAAGGTCACTTTTGGATTAGCAGCAGAGGGAACTAACCCTAAAGAACTTGTTGTCCCCATGCTCATGATCAAAGGTCAGCGTCTCTCACAGCCCATCTTAGGTTTTAATGTCATTGAGCAGATCATAAAACCCCGCAGCCCAGAACAACTGGATGCTACAAGACGAGAACTGTTACATGAGACATTGCGAGTGGCTTTCCCCAGCCTCTAGAAAAATAACAACACAGCCTTCATTGACCTGGTGACTACTGAACAATCATTTGACTACATTGTGAAAACAACAAAAGAGAAAGTGATTGTGCCCAAACACACCTCTGTTCAGATTGACTGTAAGGTGCAGACATTGCCACCAAATAAAGATATAACACTTCTTTTTGAGCCTGATATTAATCCTCAGTGGGCCGAAGGCCTTGAGTTTTGTGAGACATTGGTAAAGCTTAGACATGGTGTTTCACCTTACATAGTCCTTGATGTTCAAAACCCAACTGATCACAATATTGAGCTGTCAGGAAAGACTGTTGTGGGCACCTTACAGCAAGTCCAAGCTGTGTATCCCACCACCATCTTGGAGAAACCCAATACTCCGCACCGAGTGTCAGTGAGTCAAGTGAACACAGAGAGTGAGCAATTAAATGACAGCCAGTGGGACCCACCAATAGACCTGAGCCATCTGAGTGAACCTGAAAGAGTGGTGGTGCAAAACATGCTTCGTGACGAATGTTCCGCCTTTTCCAGATCAGATGATGACATTGGATGTATTGGAAAGTTGAAGTTGAGCACATGGATCCTGTTGCACGTACTTATCTGTCAGTGCCAAAGCCATTATACAAAGAGATGAAAGACTACTTACACAACCTCATTGCGCAAGGACGGGTGAAAAAATCCAGCTCATCCTATGCCTCCCCGATTGTCTGTGTAAGGAAGAAGGATGGTAGCCTACGTCTTTGTATAGACTACCAAGAACTAAACAAAAAGACCCACCCTGACAGGCAACCAATCCCTCGGGTGCAGGACATTCTTGAAAGTCTTGGTGGCAACTCGTGGTTTTCTTTGTTAGATCAGGGAAAGGCCTACCATCAGGGCTTTATGGATGAAGACAGTAGGCATTTGACTGCATTTGTGACTCCGTGGGGCCTCTATGAATGGATAAGGATTCCATTCGGGCTAATGAACGCACCCGTAGCCTTTCAACGCTGTATGGAGGAGTGTCTGGAGGAAGTGCGAGACAACATCTGTGTGCCCTGCCTGGATGATACACTAGTGTACAGTCAGTCATTTGAGGACCATGTAAGCCATGTCAGGAGAGTACTC
>JAFBJY010001424.1:0-18478 GCA_016801885.1 Toxotes chatareus
GACATTCCAAATAAAATGTATCCTTTTAATAATTATCACTGCAGTTTAAAAACACATGATGTGCTTAAATCCTCCAAAGTGATATTGAACTGCTTTATTCTCAAATGCAACCCTTTTAGTTTATCAGGCTCAGCACTGAACCACATTACCTTCATTTTTTTTCTGGTTTCTGCGAACAAGTGAAGGGTCATCAGATGTGACAAATTCAATGTGACTCCTGCTGCAGGAGGTTGTTACAAGATGAGACAGAGAGAGAGAAAAACCAAAGCTAATATCAGAGTGTGAAATTACAAAGATGGTGTGAAACTGTTTGGAGCTGCTCGTGTTTTCTCTGTTATGTCAGTTTTTTGAAAACAATAACAGCCTGCTCCAGACAGACAGACATCATTACACCATATCACACTCCTTCCATTTCATAGTGATTGGTTTAACTGTTCTTTCAAGGGAAGTTCAGTGACTTGGAAAATTCTCTTGTATCCAGCCACTGATTTCTGCTTTTCAATCCATTTTCTCAGAGACACTCAGTGTTGTTCTGTCTTCATGGTGGAGAGTTTCTCTACTCACTCATAAAAAGTTGGAACCTCCAGATGCAGGTGTATTTATACTACAATCACCTGAAAGCCCTTGGCTGCAATACAGGTGATCTCCATTTTTATCTAATTATATGACTTTTCCCAACCAACTGACTTCACCACTGATGATTTAGATGTGTCCTGTGTAAATAGCTATATGAATAATGAATTCAGATCACATTTATTATTGGAGATCTGCTTAACTTCTTGTCATTAAAAGGACTTCTCTGTGTTTATGTGTTTCAAAGACTTTAAATTGAATTCCCTTTGATTCAATGTTATGTTGCCAGGCAACACTGAATCAAGGGTAATTTAATCTTCTACTTTCCAAGCAGGTGAAACACCTACACTTTTAAAATCAACAGCTACACAATGACATACACATATAGAGAGAATAGAGTACACCCTTCTGTCAAGATAATTTATGACCCCCCCAAGTTGACCGCCAGTTGACCCCCTCCCTTGCCCCTTCCCGCCACAGGACCCACGTGACCCCTGCCCTAGTCTGACGTCACACACCCCTCCCTTGGTCCACGCCCCTGGGAAAACCCCTCATCATCCCTCCCCTCCTCCACCCATTTTCCATAGGAGATATAGTAGCTGAAAACGAATATAAAGGTTCTGAAAAACACAAAGTTTCCAAGTTGCAAAAGAGGCAGCACAGTATAGCAGTCATCATGTCGGGAAAAATGAGGTGTGACAACGATCGCAAAGCGGTTTTCTCTGAGCCGAAGGGAAATGAAGAAGACTGTGAGTTTTTGCGACGAAAGACCAGACAGGAGCCCCGCAAGACAGACAACGCAACCCTCGAAGAAACCATGATGGAAGACGTCGTCAGTGAGCCTCAGCAAAAGACGCCCGATCTAACCAGATCGCTGATTAGCGAGACGCCCATCAATGTCTACGAAGAGTCGCCCTCGAGGCCGAATACCCCAAAGAGAACAACGGTGTATCTGCGACGACTGCAGACGCCATCCTCCGTGGCTCTGAAAGAAGAATGGTCTTTACAGCCCTACGGACTGTGTGGATGGTGGGGTTATGCGTTCAAGTACGAAACAGGGGAGCTGTGGCTGTATCAGCGGGGTCAGGATGAAACCTTGGGAACTCTGTCCACCATAGCTACGCTGACTTCTGTCGATTGGGGTGTGCTGAAACACTTGCTAATGTATCGACGCGTCGCGAAGGTCCCCGAGCCGTTAGAGGTCATGGAGTGTGATTGCCCAACACCAGCCAGCTGTGGGAGCTTGCAGCCTCTCCCCACCGATGCGGAGCTGGCATGGAAAAAGATCACTTTCAGCGCCGTATGGCTGTCCAAAACTACGGTCTGCGGTCGATGGTTCCTCCGGGTCAGCCTGCGGACGTCCGAGGATCCGGGCAGTAAGGGGTTCCTTGTCTTGGAGTATTTCAATTCAGACTGCGGCGTATTCCGTACGTTATTAGCCCTGCCGTTTCGTGTCTGGCATGAAACGACGAGCGAAGCGGAAGGAAATATCACTACTCTTTTCCGTAACTGTCGCAACTGGAGGGAGGCTTTAGTGGTGAAAAAAACCTTAACCTTCTAGACTCTTCCAGCCCCCCTTCCCCCCGCCTCTCTGCAGCATCCTCCTAGGCCACGCCTCAAAGCACTATAAAAGAGACTTGGAAAGTGAAGAAAAGATATGTTCGGTGACGAGATGGAACACGACGAGGCTTGCTGTTCAAAAGGGGGCTTCATGCACATCGGTCTGCTCCACTTCCGGCGGTTCGGCAGCATCGAGGTCGCCAAGCTTCACGCCACACTACAGTCCTCAGACATGGAAGAGGCCCAGGTTCCGGCTACACCACCGCCCTCACCGCCTCCATCCCCAGCCTCCGCCACTCAGGGTATGTCTCCACACCAGCCCTCACCACCACCTTCATCACCCGCCTCCAGTATCTCAGATGCAGAGATCGCCTCAGACACGGAGGACGGCAAGCAGTCCCCTAGCTCCGTCGCCTCAGACGCGGAGGACACCGAGCAGTCCCCTAGCTCCGTCGCCTCAGACGCGGACGACTCCCCGATCCCTGCCTCCCAGCCTCCTTCAACTTTATCAGAAAACGCAGTCGGTGGAGAAGTCGACGAAGTCGACGGCTGGGTCTCATCGGCGCTCATCGAGGCTGTAAAATCCGGCTTGTACCATCTGCTCAACCTGACTGTTCACAAGTTCCTCCGTGACAACTGCTACAGCTGTCTGGTCAACCATCCTAGCCAGACCCAACACATGTGTCTGGAAGTACTTGAAGAAGGTTTTTACCAGACCAACTACTACGGGCTGATGAGGCGACTTTGTACTCCCAGATTGATTCCTTCCATTCAACGTCTACTGACCTTGCGCAACATCCGAGTCGAGGACGAGAGAGTCAGATGCGTGACAGAGACCCTTTTACACGAACTGAAATCGGTCAGGAAAATTGACGAGAGCATCAGCAAGATGTACGATGACTTGATCGGAGAGGATGTGGTGAAAATCGGACAACTGCGAGCAGTCAGCGAGTGCTGGAACAATAAGTAAGTCCTTTTGTGAAAATAACAAAATGGGTCATCAGTGGGCAAAATGTGTGAGGGCTGTGGAAGACCTATCTGCCATTTCTCAGTTAATTCATCTTTTGGATCAAGTTATTCAAAACAAAATCTCAAGGCTGAGAGACTCTACAGTAGCTGAAATCGCACGAATGGAAAACATTCTGGACAAAGTTCGCTCCTGCTCTGTCGACACCCCTTGGCAGAGACGTTTGTACACGATGCTGTGTGCATCAACCCAGGTAGTTTGTCAGAGACCTTGGAAAAAATTGTGAAAGAATGGACTAGAGACTCTTTTTTCGTATCAGTCCCGGTCATGTGTTCAGTCTGTATGCTTTGTTTGTGGATGCTGCCAGTTACTGTCTGCAAAACAACTTGCCTCTGTCTATCACCGCTGAACTGGTGAAATTACACTACATCGTTTACACTCACTCGGATCCCTCCGTGCTAAGCTTGGCTTTAAAAATTTTAAAAAGTTAGATGCGCATGCTTTTGATATTTTTCTTCAAACATTGTATATAGCTGTTTTCTTCAAACATTGTATTTAACTATTTTGCTCAAACATTGTATTTAGGTATGTTCTTCATACATGGTATTATGTTATGTTCTTTAAACATTGTATTTAGCTATTTTCTTTAAACATTGTATTTAGCTATTTTTTGGTGTTGTTGAAACATGTACGCGCTAAAAAATAAAGAAAGAAAAAAGAAAACAATAAAAAGCACTCTAGTCTCATTGTTGCTTCATTTCAGCGTTAGAAACTACTGAAGAAGGGAGGATGGGTGAGAGCGTGGTGATGAAAAGAGTGTATTACAACCCTGCTCATCCGGGCAGCTTTGGACGAGTAGATCGATTCCATGAGCCATGCAAGATGAAACGGAGAGAAAGTCAAGGCCGAAAACGTCAGAGAGTTTTTATCCGAGCAAGACGCTTACACTCTGCACAAACCCTCCAGAATACATTTTCCCAGAAACCGAGTGTTTGTCCCCGGCCTTTAAACCAATTTCAGGCTGATCTTTGTGACATGCAGGCTCTGTCCGAACATAACGACGGGTACAAGTATTTATTAACGGTCATCGATGTATTTTCCAAAAAGGCCTATGTCCGGGCGTTAAAGAAAAAGACGGCCGATGCAGTAACGTCGGCCTTTGAATCTATTTTCCAAGACAGCAAAACGCCGGAAAAGCTGCAAACAGACGCGGGTAAAGAATTTTTCAACCAAAAGTTTGAAGCCCTGATGAAGAAGCACGGTATAGTACATTTTGCTACAGCCAGTGACCTGAAGGCCTCAGTGATTGAAAGATTTAACCGTACGCTGAAAACTAGAATGTGGAGATATTTTACGGCCGACAATACTCATCGATACCTCGACGTCTTACAACATTTGGTCGACAGCTACAACAACAGCTTCCACAGCAGTATTAAAATGACTCCTACGCAGGTGACCTCGGAGAACGCCTCTCAAGTGTTTCAAAATTTGTACGGCACGTTTCCCTCTCGACACAGAGAGGCGCCAAAGATGAAGTTTAAGAAGGGGAACTGGTCAGAATATCCAAACTACGAGGGTGTTTGATAAAAATACGAACAAAGTTTCACAGACGAAGTGTTTACGGTGTCAGACCACCTACCTCGTACCCCTCCGGTATACAGGCTCAAAGATTACGATGGTGAACCTATCCAGGGTTGCAGAAAGTAAAAATGGCTAAAGACAGAATGTACAGAGTGGAAGAAATTTTGAAACGGCGTACCGTCAGGGGTGTAAAACAGGTTTTAGTACGTTGGAAAAACTGGCCTGAGGCCTCAACAGTTGGGTCAAAGCCTCGGATCTGAAAGACATTTAAATCTGTGTGCCTCGCGACCATGACTTTCATTATTCATTCCTCTAGTCACTCGCCGCCGCTCAGTATGGACTCTTCGAACCAAGACGGGTTTTACGTCACCCTGCCTTCCAACGCCAGTCTGGAAATGTTTAAAAATAACACCAGTTCTAGTTACACGACGGATCTGGCTAAACCCATCGAACTGAGCGGAGACTGGGTCGTAGGTCTCTGTGAAATTGTTTACCCCCACACCTGGTATAACTTATCTCCGGCCGGGTCTTATTTCGTATTGTCAAAACCGAAAGAAGGTCAACCGCCTGACGGGGTAGGGTCGATGGCAAACGTGATATTTGGTAAGGGAGGATATTATGACAGTCCAAAAGAACTCCTGGATCATATAGTCCCGCCATTAAAAAGCACATCCCGGGCGCCGACATTTCTTTCAACAACGTGACCAAACGCTTTGACTTCAAAGGAGACGGCCGCACAGAATCCTCGTCCCCACTCGCTTGGGTTACATGCTAGGCCTAAAACCGGAAGAATGGTGGACTCTCGACCCAACCGTCCCGCCACCTACCCCGCCGATCTCGACGCAGGGCTCAATAGCTTGTACGTTTACACAGACCTCGCTCAGTATCAAACGGTGGGCGATAGTTACTCCCCGCTTCTGGGAGTGGTCAACGTCAAAGGGCATTTTGGCGATACGGTGAGCATCAGATATCATACTGTACATTACGCACCGTGTCAAAAAAGTACATCAAAATATCCACATCGAGATCAAAACGGATCGCAACAGACACGTAAACTTTGTTTACGGCAAGACCATCGTCAAGCTACACTTTAAACCGGCTAACTTTCGACGTTGAACACCGTCTCTATATAACTACGACGCCTGATAAGGCCCTTGTTCAGTATCTATCGGACAGTCTGCGGCTACGGTCTGCTTCGAGAGAGAAAAGCCATGGCTCAGATACGCTGGAGAGAAGATCCTCATCGCTTTGTCGGCTATTATGAAAGTCAAGTCGGGGTGCCTTACCTGGGTTTATGGAGCACCCGTCATGTACGGTCGCGGTATAGGTTCTATATTTTCCAAATTATTTCGCTTCGTGTCCCTCTGCTCAAAAGAGGTTTTGCCATCGCTAAAACTCAAATCGGCCGCTAGCCACATCGCATCGGATGTGATCAGCCAGGCAACGGAGAAATTAACCGTCACAAGAAGCAAGAGGGATCAGACGGTATTTTCGTGTTATCGCTAAGAGATTGAAAAAGAGACCGCCTGGAGAACGTGTTTTCAGCTCGTCTAAAAAAGCGCGTGAGGGTTCAAAGACAAACTCACTCGGTAGAAGCAAGCGTAAGGGGGAAGTCTACCAGAAAGTCTGACATCTTTTTTAAACGCTCACCCTTTTGTCGCGCATCAACGTAAAAACCTACTCCATTCCAGAGAATTCAGGGTATGTAATCAGGAGAATCTTTTTCTCGGGCTATGCCCAAATACGTGGTTTTGGGCATGGTAAACCACGAGAAGCCTTCACAGGGTCGAGAGAGCTGTCGCCTTCAATTTCCATCCACAACGACGTGGAATATCTGGCCCTCTGTCAGGACGGCAAACAGATTCCCGCCAAAGCTTCCAACCCTCGATTTAATGACGGATTTCGTCAGAGAATTTTTACAACGTGTTCATGGCCACAGGGAGACATCTCAAAGATTTACCTCTGAGCATCGATCGTTTGAGAATTTAACGACAGTTACTCTTGTTTGTATTCAATCTCAACCTCGGAGAAGACAACGACGCTATTGTCCCCCATTTCCAACGGGAATCTAAGACTGAGAGATTGAGATTCAGAGTTCCCCTACCCCACACTACCACTCTGATTGTGTACGCCTGTTACGCATTCCATTCTGGAAATCAACTCAAAACGACAGGTGTTGGTGGATTATTATTAACTAAAAGAAAAAAATAAATGGATAACCATCAGCTGGAAAATCTTTTGCAACCGCCTGCTGGGGGATGTATTTGGCGGCGCAGGGCCTCGGACCAGCTTCCTCACTCACTTTGTCGCTCAGATCCCCCGCTGCATTTTATCGTCAACACACACCCTCCCACATGCCGGGAGAACACTGGTTGGTTTTGACTCTGGAAGAAAAACGGCGCTGCTACCTTTTTTTCGACTCTTACGGTCTGCCCCCACACTTTGATTATTACCCTTCGAAAGTATCTCGTAGTTTTTGGAAGACCGTTTCTACAGAGATCTTGTACCACAATTGACAGCTTCAACACTTCTGTCCATTACCTGCGGCAACACTGCGCTTATTATCTCTGCCAGCGCTAGCACGTCTCTGTACCAGGACGGATTAAAATGATGCTTTACAAACGCTTAAAGATTGTTGCAGATGATCCTGTTTATTATTATTTTCTTGTAAATGCGTGATAAAAAAATGTACCGAGACACGTGAACGCTTGATGAATAAAGATTTTATTGAGAAAAGGACAGAGTATGAGTCATTTATGGGGAAAAGTGGATCCATCTAGAAGGTTTTTCAGTCTTTTTTATCCTTCCTCTTCCGACGGACTAATCCATCGCGGAGATAGGTTAACTTTTCTTCTTCTTCTTTTTTCTCTTGTTCTTCTTCTTGCCAAAGATCAGGCAAGTCGTCCGCTTTTGAGACGATGCAACTGTTCACGCCATTTGAGGGTTAGTCACGACGGATAACGGGACGCTCAGATCGCTCAGAATACTTAGGAAACTAGTCCAACCAGCCGGGCGGTGGGGGCTTTTTTTTATAAGAAAGGTTTTAAATAAATCGATCATATGAGACCCTTTCACAGTCTTCCCTTTATAAACAAATTCCCCTTTCAAGTCCAGCCCCCTCACCTTCGCTAACTTCTTCATCACGTACTCGGCGCTTTCATGATCAAGGGGAGGAAGACTTTTTAATATCTCACTAGCCGCTTTCATCTAAATCCCATTAAATCCTTTTTATGTACGGGCTAAGGCGCCGCTGCCGTGGTCCGGCCAAGGGCGTGAACTCCTTCCCTCCTCTCGCGACGGGTCATGATGCAAAGACAAAGTCACCCGACGCCTTCTTCTGACCCCTGCTTGATCAGAGCGAGGTATCTTGCAGGAGCGCGTTGTATTTTTTTGATTTTTTCATAGGAACTCAATCCGGGTTCATTTAAGATCTCTCTCATTTGAACATCCAAATCATCTTCGGGCCGCCTGTCTGATAGAAGAAGATTCAAGCGGGTCAGACGGCTCAGCTGCTGGGGTGAGAGGAGAAACATTTTCTGGCTCGTCCTCAGAGACATTTTATTTTCTTATAAGTCCTCCTATGAGGTTTCCGGCGATAGGTATAGCGGCTGAAAGTAGGGGTAAAAGAAACTCTGGCCTGCTTCTTTAACACTTGTTTTTTACGTTTCAAACCCACTTTTCTGTCCTGATACAGTTTGATAATTTTTTCTGTCTCTTTAGTTTCAGATATTGTTGAGACGAGAGGGGAATGTTGCCTTTCAAAATATTGACGGCGATCTCACACAGGGCGCTTGAGAAAGTCCGCTAACAGTGAGCTAGAATATCTCGACGCTTCTGAGGCGAGCCAGGTACAGAGCTTTGAGTAAGGGACCGCCTTTTTATACGCTCGACATGGTGAGGAGGAATTTATCTGGGTTTCTGGACGACACCATCGGCCACTGACCGGGAAGTATCCCGTCCTCAGTCTGTACCGCTCTGGGCAGGTGGGTGGAGGTCGAGGATTAAATAGCTGTGAGGGTCTTTGACGGCGCCTTCAAAACTTTCCAGAAAAAAGTTTTTTGGGACGGAAAGATCTGATGAGCTAACACATTCAGCTGTAATTTATCCCGAGGATTTTTAAAGAGCACCATATAATTACTGTTCAGACTGATGGTGCGGCTGTATTTGCCTCGATGAAATACATTTTGAGTGAGCATCATGACGCCATACGCCTATGATGTCTGTACTGCATGTGAAAATTCTAACCACTTCAGGATGGTCAGAGGCCTGAAAATAACATCGTCCAGAATAATCAAATGACTCTGCTCGGAGGAAACAGGTTGTCGCCTTCAAAAGACTCAGGCAGACCTTCAACAAATTTAATATTTTTATTTATCTTTTGTAGTTCAGCATACATAGGTTGAAAAGGAAGTATAAATCCACACTACATTTTCAGGTACAATATTTACAAGATTTTTAAATTTTCTAAAACACTTTTTACAAAATAGGTTTTCCCACAACCGCTGGGTCCCACCACCAGACATGAAAAAGGTGCAGTAAGTCTAGGATCAAAGTTAATTTCCTCCATCACAGACTCGATTCAAAATCAATAGCCGAAAGGCAGGCTCGCCCCGCCGCTAAACAGACGCCTTTTGTCGATACCACTCTAAATTTTTTCTGAAATGCTGAATTTTTTCAATAGCAGTCTTTTTATCCCTAACGATGTTGTGTTGAGGGATTTGAATCACCCCTGCTCCTCTCCCTAGACTCGTCCCAAATAACCTTCCACCAGCTCTTTCACACCGCCAAAGTTGACTCGCCGCTGTTGTCTCGGTCTGAGTGATACCCTTGACGCCAAGATCACTACCTTTTTACTATTTCTAGTTTGGTAGGCGAAACTTTTAGGACCGGGCGGCGGCGTATCTTTGAATGCTGTCGCCCCCAGCTCATCCGGCAAATCCCCCAGATAATGACCCAGTTCCAAGGGGACTCTCCTCTTCACCGAATAAATCAGGCTATCTGTATCGGTATAGAGGACCCTGTCTCCAACTGTTCCAGATACTGCATACAACTTGAGACGGGCGAGGCGGTGGTGAAGGCGGCGACGAAAACGTTATTGGATCTGCCGGAGGTACGACGCATCGCCGTGGTAATTCCACTGAACCATTGCGGTTTTGTCGCTGAGGAAGGAAAAGTACTTGACTCGATGCTGGCCTGAAAACATCAAGCGAAAATCTGTCTTCGCTCGCTGATCAGCTCGGTTTCTAGTCATATTACTTTCTGCGCAAACTTGCCCCCAGAAGCTGTTGAGGCAGAGCTAGACACCTGTCTCCTGGCTGGGTTGGTTTCAATTTTGTTCGCGCTTAATTGGACGCCTTGATGGAGTCGATAGTCTCTGATGTACTTTTTGCCTGCTTTCTCATCACACGCCTCTGGGGGTACCCAGAAGCCTCCTGCTTTCCTTTCAGAAAGGTGTGTATGTAGTCGATAAAGATGGAATCGCCACGCCTGTCAAAGTGCCACACTTCGTTAATCTCTCCGACTCTGTAACCGCTGATCCAGAGCTTTGTTGAATTCCGACGGTGACCCACACCCCCGCTAACGCCTAGCCTCATCGTCAGGTTTGCAAGAGGATGTCTGATTGTTTGTTTCAGCACACGACGGGCAGAGGGTGAACACCAATTTGCCTCGAGAGGTTTTGTAAGGCAGTACAGGAAAAAGAGCCCACGAGGAGGGTAGACGACGCGCTTGATGAGCCCGTAGTAGTTTCGTGGGTCATCAAAGTCTTTGTATATGACGGTCGGGTGGTTCTTAGCTGGTACGCAGCTACAATTGACGAGGGGTACAGAGACGCCACGCCCACGCATTGCACGGTTTCGGCCAGAGGCAGCTGGGTGTATCTCAACCTCACGGGCGCAGGTCCTGCCTCCGTAGAGAGCTTGGCGAGGGAGAGAGGTTTGGGGCCTCAAAGCGCTTGAGAAAGGCCATCACTCCGGGTGAGAGCGTTGTCATCTCTGACCATTCGTGTTCTCTCATGACGATCGTATGGACTCGTGAAACGCTTTCCAGTCTTTTGTAATTTCTCACAGGTAGCTTCGCAGCGCCTCATAGGGGGTTCCTGTCAAAGGACACGCCTCGCAGGGCTGAAACAGGTGGGACAACCGTGATAAAAGCACCCCAGGAATTCCCACGCGCATTTTTACACCTTCGATTTCGCATAACCGCCCACAAAGTAAGGCCCTATTTGTTTTTCTCCTCGCTCAGAGCGCGTCGAATAAACTTGTTTTCTGTGCGCGCCACCCACTTCTAACCACTGGATGGAGGCGCTTGAATAGCTTTTGCACTGATGCCTGTAGTTGTCGGGCGGAGGTATGGCCAAGGATTGAGGGGCAGGAAATTGGTGAGAAACACTTTCATGCAGGCTGAGGCAATAGTCACGCAGCTGAAAGGGTCCAGTCCTGTGGTTATGGAGAAACTGATTTCTGAATCTGGCGATCCTCTAAGAGAATGCGGACGCCATTTTTACAATAGTACAGAGCTTCCTTTTCAAAGTGAAAGATACCCTGAGAAGCTGTTTCAGCATCAGCACTGAAACTCTGCTCGCTGATGCGATGTCATGCTCTACACCATAATCATGGGTGGGGGGTAGGGTCCGACGATATCTTAAACGCTTCTTTGAGCTGAACCTGTGAGGGAAGTAGCCTTGCTCTGATCGCTAAAACCCAATGCTTTGGGCATAGCGCTTAAAGGCATGGTGAGAAAACATAACTAGTCGATGAATTTTAACCGAAATCAGGATCTGTGAAACTCAGAACTTTACTGCCGTGCATGATGAGGTGAGAAGGTTTGTAACCCAGTTCTATCATGCAGTTGAGGATCAGGTAGCTGTCAAAACCTCGAGCTGCCAGGGCTATAAACGTGGCTCCCTGGTAAAGAGGTCTCCTGAAACGCAGGAGAAAGTCTCTGACGAAGTCTAAACCGTAAGAGCCCCACTCTTCACCCTTCCATGTTTTGGTGCACACCAAGTAAGGGACGGCACTCCTTCCTGTCGCATTTAACGCTTCAAAATCGTAAAAATCAATTTTTCACCGTGTTCCGCCAACGGTGGGAGAGGCTGGATGTAGCATCGGTGCTGCTCCGTGCTCAGACTGTCGAGGGCTACTTTTTCCCCGCAGAGATGTGACACCTTCAGAGGACAGGTGTGAGACTTTGCTGTTTTACTGACGGTGTACAGATTTCTACAATCCCTGCATCTTTTAATCATACCGCAAGTACTGATGCACTTTTCACCCTCTGCCGAGGCTCTTTGTGTCTGGAAAAGCACAAAGGCATACAACACATCCTGCCGCAGTCCTGGCAGTATACGCCGCTGAGATCCTCTCCCACTGGACAGAGGTCACAGCAGACGGGCAGTAGCCGGGCAACGGTGCGTGTGTGAGTTTTCAAAGGTCTTGTAGCAATACTGACAAACGCATTTCTAGCACCCAGAAAACCTTTCAGATTTTGTATACCGTAGTAATGATTTTGCAACAAAAGCAGAAATAGAGGATTTGAACGATCAGAAAAGCGGTCTCAAAATGAGAGGAGGACGCCGTCTGTAGTTTTGTGAAAGACCACAATTTTACGCCTGAGAATATTTTCAAATTTACCCACGCCGCTAAAGGTCACGGGCGCCTGCTCACCAGACCGCTAGACGCTGCAACTCTCTCCTCGCTCTACAGCCTCGCTTGACGCCGTAATTTCGGGTTTGTGAGGTGAGCTAGGCAGATGGCGTAGCAGAGACGCATCATCGCTATTGTTTACCACGACAGATGGCGCTTTCTTCTTTTGAATGATTTCAAGACTCTAAAGTTTTGTGCAGTTTTCTTTTTTGACACCGCCGCTGGATTTCTCACCACCTGGACGACAATTCCAGGTTATCGCCTGAGGCTTATATTCGCGCTGGATTGTACTAACCTTTCTAGCAGACCTCAAAGGCGGAAGGATGGCATCCTGCTTTCGCCAACGGTCACCGAGACGTGTTGATGCACGCTTTCCTCTCAACTCTAACTGGATCACATCATTTCGCCTAGCGTTGATTTTGCCTCCGCCAAATCTCGGAGGATGCTCATAACATCTATGTAAAATTGAGCGAGATCGGGTACGTTGGAGGAGGAACGGGCGAAGCACGCCTTATTTCCACGTTGTTAAAGCGGTCGCGGGTCGCTGCTCTGGAAGTGGTCGAGGGGAGGAGGAGGAGGAGATTCTAAAATTTCTCCTCGATGCTCTGGAACAGGGTCTGTCTCTGGTGATGAGGGTACCGCGACGCTGCTCGGGCATCCTCAAAGATGGGTGAGCTAGGGAGGTGAGGCTTTGAAGAGCATTTCTAAGGGCTGAAAATAATGTTCTGGGTTTGCTGTCACTGACAAAAGCACAAGATGCTGGAGAACATTTTCTAAGGGCTGAAAAATAATTTCTGCACCAGAATGTTCTGCACCAGAATTTGTAACATTTATTTCAGCAACAGGTGGAAGGTTATTCAGTTCTTCTACAATTTCTTCTAACTCTACAGGAACTGCTATGAACTCTTTATCCATTTCTCTTTTCAAAAAAAAAACCCAGAGTGGAAGTGGAATGTCGAAGTTACTGATATTCACCACAGTGGTAGGCGCCTATGATCCCCGCGCACTCCTCCGACGCCGTGAATGCTGGAAGGGGACGGAACCAGAACCGAACCGGAACCAGAAGCGAGCCGTGAGGCTGAAATCTTCCTCTAAATTGCACGGCTCCTCAGATCTTCAACCGCTTGTCTGATGTATCAGCAGCAGGTTGCTCTTCTTGGCAGGTTGAGGCTCTGTAGACAGATGCACGAATCATCATATTATTTTTAATGATAAAAAAAAAACTTTAAGACTCCTCTGGTTCAAATTTTTTCAATCTACCATCTTTTATTTTCGCTTAAAACTTACCTGTTATTTCTCTCACTGGTTGGATGTTTTCAGGAGGTAAATCCTCCAGAGGGCCAGGTTGAAATTCTGCAGACACACAATAATTGAATCATTATTTTATTTACTTTTTTAAAATATATAGGAGGAAGTTACTCTTAAACGTATTCTCATTAAGTTACACAGTACTGAGGCTCTGTAGACAGACGCATCTAATCATATTATTTTTAATGATAAAAAAAAACTTTAAGACTCTCTTGGTTCAAATTTTTAAATCTACCATCTTATTTTCTCATTAAAACTTACACCGCTATTTCTCTCACTGGTTGGATGTTTTCAGGAGGTAAATCCTCCAGAGGGGCAGGGTGAAATTCTGTAGACACACAATAATTGAATAATTATTTCAATTCATTTACTTTTTTAAAATGTATAGAGAAAGTTACTCTTTAAAAACGTATTCTGACTAAGTTTACACAGTACACCGCCAACGCCTAGGGCGGCGCTTGTTCTCAAAACATCACCGAAGATTCTGATGGCACGCCGCCGCCTGAATTCACTTCCTATCGGCTTTCATTTCAAATTTTGAGCGGCAGAAAAGAGGAGGCGAACCGACAGCGCGCGTTTTCTTCAGACTTTGAAAAAATTAAAATAAAGACTTACCTGCTATAGCAGGAGCGTTGCCTTTCGGACTCTCTTTCCGGAACTTGGTAGGATGCTTTTGGAGGACGGGTCCGAACCGAGATCGGGCTGATGTTGACGCCAACACAGCGCGCGCCCCAGGCGGTTTCTATTTGGATGGACGGTCGGCACAAAATCCTTTGTCCCTGCTGTCTCCTCCGCACACTTCGGGCAGATGTGTCTGATGTCCTAAAACACCGCTCAGCTGCTGGCTCTATTAAATCTGTAAGTATTTTGTCATCAGTGACCCGCCTAGGGCTCTTTATTGGCGGCTACCAATCGCTCATTGTTTTCATCAGAAGTCTGACTCGCGAAAGTGGAGGTCCTCCAGCTCCTCTGAAGTCACTTTTAACAAGGAAAACCTTCTTGCTAAATCATTTCAAAATTAATCATTTAAATGTATAGCTGCTCATGAGACTTACCAGAAAACAAGTTTCCACGCTGAAGAGAGTGTATTTCAAGCGCAAACGGTAATCTCTAAGATAAAATAAAATGTTATATTTAGTTACTCTGTGTTTTTTAAAAGCGAGAGGATCGAGCAAATAAATTCAGATTCATACCATCACTCATCTTACGGGCGCAGTCTGATCCCTATGTACTGGGTAAGTTATTTTCACCTACACATTTTATACCTTTCGCTTTTTTTTTTTTTTTTGTGATGCTTGAAAAACAACAGATCCGTTGTCAATACGCATTTTAGAGACATAAAGTAGAGGAAATACAACAGACCCATGTTGTAAATAAGTATTTTAGAGACACAAAGTGAAGGTAACACCGTTTTTTTTCATATACCATAGAGGACCTTTTGGACCTGAAACTCTGAATGTTTGTGGGGGGCGCCGGACTAGGGGCAGGGGTCACGTGGTCCTGTGGCGGAAGGAGGGGGTCAACTTGGGGGGTCAGTAAATTATCTTGGACAGAAGGGTGTACGCTATTCTCTCTAAGGTACATTTCTGCTGTTTAGAAATAATGAATTAACTTGACTCCACTGAATGAGAAGCTCACTGTCGTTCAGTCCTTGTGTGGTCTGACGCTTTCTCCTGATCCATATTCTATCACAGAGGTGAATCCATGCACTTCAACACAAGACCTGTGATACATGGTG
Organism: Toxotes chatareus; assembly: GCA_016801885.1. Classification (NCBI taxonomy): domain Eukaryota; kingdom Metazoa; phylum Chordata; class Actinopteri; family Toxotidae; genus Toxotes; species Toxotes chatareus. The sequence continues at coordinate 15,368 of JAFBJY010001424.1, forward strand.
GCATGCTGGGAGAGCTTCAAAAACAACATGAAGACAACCTAAAGACAGATATAACAACACACGTGTGCTTAGTTCAGAACCAGACCAGAGAGTATAGGAGCATAATTGAGGAGTGTAATGATATAACAGTAATTGTGCATGTGGACTTTTCTCTGAGGGTGAGATGCAAGTATAGTTCTGAGGTGCAGTCATGCCACTTTTGGTCAGAACTACCACAGCTCAACTTGCACACTGGCATGTGTACTATACAAAAGAACAGAACACAGGCTTTTTTGCACAGAATCAGAATCTAAGCTTTGCATAAGATGCATCTGCTATTTGACCTGTTATGGAACCAGTCCTGAAAGATATTTATTGAAAGTTTCCAAAAGCGATACAATCTTACTCTTTGGCCAGGGATCGCCCCAGGCAAGCAATACAAAACAATAATAATCTCTCTCTCCTCTTGCAGTGTCCCCTCCAACTCTAGGTTTCAGCAGAGCAACCTGAACTTCTTCCCATCTCTCACATGGGAAGGGAGCACCAGATGGCATAGCAGGATAGCCACATTTCACATTTGAATTATTGTTATTATTGTGCCAGATGTGTTTTGTGGTATTTATACAGAATGCTTTCTGTATTTTGAGACATTTCAGTTTATGGAAAAGAGACTGTAAGACGTAGTCACTCATTTATCTGTTCTTCATGTCCAATATACACTTTAAAAACATCATCATCATCATCATCATCATCTCCAGCTTATCTGGGGCTGGGTCAAGCAAGTGGGCAGCAGTCCTAAGCAGGGCGCCCAGACTTCCCTCTCCTGGACACTTCTTCCACTTCTTCCAGGGGAACCCTGAGGTGTTCCCAGGCCAGCCGAGAGACATAGTCCCTCCAGCGTGTCCTAGGTCTTCCCGGGCCTCCTCCCGGTGAGACATGTCCGAACACCTCCCTAGGGAGGCGTCCTGAATAGATGCCTCCGAGCCACCTCAGCTGGCCTCTCATTGTGGAGGAGCAGCGGCTGTCTCCAAGCTCCTCCCGGATGACCAAGCTCCTCACCCTATCTCTAAGGGAGCGCCCAGCCACCCTCGCGGAGAAACTCATTTCGGTAAACATATCCGAGATCTTGTCCACTTTCGGGTCAGCCTCCTTTCATTTTATGACGGACCGGCACATCATCGCATTTGCATGATGGCTGCACCGATCCGCTTGTCAATCTCACGCCTCCGCCCTTCCCCAACCTGCGTGAACAAGACCCCAAGATACTTAAACTCCTCCACTTGAGGGGAAGGAACTCCCTCCAACCCGGAGAGGGCAAGCCACCCTTTCCCGGGGTCGAGAATCATGGCCTCGGACCTGGAGGTGCTGGTCCTCATCCTGCTTTCTTCACACTCGGCTGCAAACTGCCCCCAGTACATGCTGAAGGTCTTTGGTTTGATGGAGCCAACAGGACATCATCCGCAAAGCAGGGATGAAATCCTCAGGTCCCCAAAACTGACTCCTCTGGCCCCCTGGCTGCACCTTGAATTCCTGTCCATAAAAATTATGAACAGAACTGGTGACAAGGGCAGCCCTGCCGGAGTCCAACATGCACTGGAAACAGGTCTGACTTACTGCCGCAATGTGAATTCAAGCTCCTGCTCCAGTTGTACAGAGAGACCTGACAGCCCCTAGCAGAGGGCCCCGGACTCCATACTCCCAGAGCACCCTCCACAGGACCCCACGAGGCACACTGTCGAACGCTTCTCCAGATCCACAAAACACACATGGACTGGTTGGGCAAACACCCATGAACCCTCGAGCACCCTATAGAAAGTATAGAGCTGGTCCAGTGTTCCACCACCAGGACTTAAACCGATTGTTCCTCCTGGATCCGAGGTCTCGACTATCGGCCGAATCCTCCTCTCCAGCACCCTGGCATAGATCCTTCCCAGGGAGGCTGAGAAGTGTGATCCCTCATAGTTGGAGCACACTCTCTGGTCCTCCTTCTTGAAAAGAGGGACCACCACCCCTGTCTGCCACTCCAGGGTACTGTCCCCACTGCCACGCTGATGTTACAGAGGCGCGGTCAGCCAAGACAGCTCTGCAAACATCCAGAGACTACTCGGACGGACCTCATCCACCCCAGCTTGGGTGATGGATGAGTCCGCCACCAAACCCCCCATCCCGCTTCTCAACGGAAATCGTGAATAGCGGGATTGAGGAGATCTTCAAAAGCATTCTTTCCACCGCCCAATAATGTCCCCAGTCAAGGTCAACAGCTCTCCCGCCTCTCAACTCTAAATAGTGCTGGTAGAGTACTGCTTCCCTCTCCTTGAGGCGCCGGACGGTTTGGCCAGAATCTCCTTTGGAGGCCTAATCGACCGACAGTCCTCCATGGCCTCACCCCGAACCTCTCTCTCAGATCCGAGTTTTTGCCTCTCATAACCGCCTCGGCTATGGCCCTCTTGGCCTGTCGGGCTCGGGGATTACCGCCACAACAGGCACCGGAGACCTTATGACCACAGCTCTCTGACAGCTGCATCAACAATAGATACAGAGAACATGGTCCACCTGTACCCACCGTCCCCAGCCCTCTCTCGCATCTGGTTGAAGCTTCCGGAGGTGGAGTTGAAGACTTCTGACAGGGGGAAGCTCAGCCAGATGTTCCCAACAGACCAGCTAACACATTTGGGCCTGCTGAGCCTGCTGTACCTCCCCCTCAGCGGATCTAACCACCACCAGGTGGTGATCAGTTGACAGTTCAGCCCTCTCTCTTTTTACCGAGTGTCCAAGACATACGGCCGAAGGTCAAACGACACACTACCTCTAAGTCGTATCATTGACCTTCGCCTAGGGTGCAATCCTGGGTGCCATGTACACCCCTATGCTTTGAACATGGTGTCTTATTGGTGGACAAATCATGCGATTAGCATAGAAGGTCCAACAACAGAACACCATTTGGTTCTGATCAGGGAGGCCGCTCCTCCCAATCACGCCTCCAGGTGTCCCTTGTTGTTACACCACGCATGCTTGGAAGCTCCCCCAGCAGAATCGACAGAAAAAACATTACTTTTCCTAATTTGGTTAAAGTAGAGATGATGTTAGATCTTTTAGAAGAGTATATAACAACAGTTTAAATATTTGTATAAA